>JAOVYX010004803.1:0-37823 GCA_035668315.1 Drosera spatulata
AAACAGGCTTCCATGTGGGATTTAAGTTGTCATCCACAACTTCTGTCTTGCAAATGGGTACAGGAACCCCGTTTTCGACAACCCTTGATATTATCAAAAAGGGATCCTGACAAGTAAAGGCCTATTAGGTAAGAAACAAATGCAAAACATATTCCAGCCGTAACATATTCATGGATGTCAATACCATGAAAACATACACTTTTTGATAACAAGTCTTTATTATCCAAGTGGGTACAATGAAAAACGATCTCCGCAGCGTTTTTTGTTGTCACTGTCTCCTCTGCATGAATGGTTAACGTACCCTGACTACCAGTACGATTTCGGCATTGTAAGTTCAATGATAAACTCCGATCTCGTTTAGTAATGATCTGCAATGTAGAGGCACCTTATCAGAACTTGACATATTTCACAATTACAAATCAACCTGAATGAGTTGAGTGCAGAACTACATCATCGAAAAGTTTGTCACAAAAAAATAAACAAAATGTGCTTCAATGTAGACTAGCTGAAAAATTTCGTAAAATTAATTTCACAATAATTAACATGAATAGTAAATTGTCGTACGTTATAATTTATTTTGTCGGGTTATAAGACTTGTTTGACGATATAATAGTGAAAGAATGCCAAATAAGGATGAAATACAACTCTAATATGTAAATACGAAGAAATACGATCTTAATACGGTAATATCGTATTTATACGAAAATAACCTAAAACCTAATTTTGATACTTATTTTTCTTTATGTCAATTTCTACTTCACCTAAATTAGATTATTATCCACTAAATATCCACTAAATATCCACTTATTTTTCACTTAACTATTTTAATCAATTTAGTTTTCTATAAATACAAACTTTCTTATTCTCGGAAAAACTTCTTACAAAACATAAAAAACATTCCTTATCATAGAGAAGAGATAAACAACAGAAGAAAAGAAGGAAAGTTTGAGGAGAAGAGAGAAACTAGGGTTACAATGCGATGAGGATTCTTCACCATTAATAAAAAGAGGTGAACTTCTGGTTTAGAAATTTTGTGAAAAATCATATGCTCTGAGATAAATTCTGATTTTAATATATGTTGAAGCATCATATGTCTAGTTTTTAATGAAGTTGATAAATCATGATTTGAAGTTATGAATATTAAGATATCAATCAAAACATACGGATATATCAATCAGTAAAAACTGATTACAGGATAGACTTTGTGACTTGATCTGAAATTATACAGAAAGAGTTTGAAAACAAGCCTTATATCAATAAAAAGGAATTGAAGTTTAGTTTCTAGAACAATTCAAAAATCCAAATTTGGAGTTGTGTGTAAGGAGTTCTGAGCTAATTGGTGAAAAAAGGGCAAATTATCTAATATAGCAGAAAATATAAAATTGAATGAATAAACTGCTATTATTGGTAAGGTTTCATGATAGAAACTCTAATTTTATGGAAGGATTAGGAAGTGCAGTTTATGTACAATTTTATGAAATAATTTTTGAAACCGTACACAAGAAATTATAGATTTAAATGTGTCGAAAGGTCATGACGGACAGAATCCGAAAATGAACTGTTTTGACCCCGAAACAACTCCAAATATTGACAAACACTTCTAGTGATGATAAAAACATAAAATTATCAGCATGACCTATCAAAATAAGTATCAAAGGTTTTTCTCAAAGCTTGGCACCACCACATAATATTACTATGATGATTTTCAAAGTATGAACAAATATGCTTAATTCCATAACGTGAACAATCATTCACAAGGGTGTGTCTTAATATGCGTATCCTATTATATTAGAGGACTCGGAAACGCTGCTCATTGTCACTAAAGGACGAGACTGAACGTGTACATATGAAGATCTGTGATAAAAGATAAGGTTTAGTTTTATTTTGTGTGGCGATATGTATTATTACATAGTGAGTATGATAATATGCATTGGAATCTTTGGACGTAGTCATTAAATATGACTGACGTAAAATACTGTCTGCAACTGCTGTGTGACGTGATAGGATGATGTGTGCACTTGTGTTATGTCTTGATTACTGGTATAAAAAGGATGAGTGAGTAAAAGGAGTGTAAATCCATAATTGGTGAGATAACTCCGTGGTATAAAACATAAAGAGCGTTGTGTCAGTCGTATGTATTATACAGTGATTTGATGATGACAGTCTTTCATCGACCTTGTGAGGTCATTTTGATATTAGGGTATCTCACTGCAGGAGATCCTGAGCTCCGATTTTGCTGAACTCCTTTCGCGGATGTCTCTTTTACTAAAGCTTAATAAAGCTTACTTATGAAATTGAGTAAGTCTCGACAAAGACACAATTATAACATTGAGGGTATCTATTGTCTGTCGTCTCTGTGTAATTGATATGATTATAAGTTTAACAAAGTCTTGAGTAAACTGTTGAGTGCAGCAGTGCGTGAGACTTGGACTGGGGACCTGTCGTGTCACAGTGTCATTGTCTCAATTTGTTTGATATGGAGGTCTTGACTGTCAATATCATAAAGGATATGACGGTAGTAAATGATGTTCATAATGTCTGAAATGTTGACGCGTGATTTCGAACGTTGTTACGAGATATTAAGTGTGCTTATGTAATTAGGATGAATCACTGATATACTTGTGATGATAATTATGAATGTCATATTGACATGAAAATTCCAGAGTGTTGGAATAAAGGATCAAAGTGATCATTTTTTTCTTTTCTTTTCTTATCTTATTTTCTCGTGTAACCCCTGCTAAGGGAGCCGACACGTTATTGAGCTCGTATAACTGACGATTATTATTTTTCTACGTCTTTCTTCTTCTTTTTGATACAGGAGCAAGATTTGAAGGAGAAATATAACCTAAGATTTGATGCTAGATGTAACTTATGTGTAAAAGGTATTCTGATCTTAGAAAAAGATGTAAATTCCGCTGAAAAGATGATATTTTGATATATGATTGAATGCATCAAAAGTTTCTAAACTAAAAATGTATAAGTGAACTTGCTTAATTCTTATGACTAAACCAAGAAGTATAGTTTTTGCCTAACTAGGATGTTGGGTTCAACGACAGTGACGTCATATGTATCATTAATAAGTAATGGAAAGTCATGACGTTACAAATCTGCTTTGCGCATTCTCCAAGTTCTCTTCCTTTTGTCGATGGGGAATACCTGTGATAAAGAACACGTAGCTTCTCCTATGAAGTCTTGATCAGCCAACTTAATTCCCTGCAAGTATGCCACAACCAACTTAAAAAGAAAGGAAGACACTATTGGCAAAAAAAAATAAAAAATAACCATTGCGAGGATGATCTGAATATGCCCAAAGTGAAATGGAACAGTATGCTCTCATTTATTGGACTTGGGGTGGGTTTCGGGAGAGTGGTTGGATACCAAATCAAGTGAGATATAAAAACCAAAGTACCTGGACAGGTATTTTGTCATATCGAGTGTCGACATCATAGACTTGAAATCTGAATCATCAAGCATAATTTCATTAAACGTCAATGATAACAGGGGCCACAAAAAACTTTTAGAATGACACAACCAATCTGAGTGTAAAAAAAAAATATCAGACGTTAAACTAGAAGACTTACACCAACGTTTGAACAATTTCAAAATGATAAGCAATAGATATTTTCAGAATCCAAGCAGGATCTAGACTATTCATGATGACCTCTGTACGACCAACTTCTTCAAGCATTCCGCTGGGTTTCTTGACATATACCACAGCCATCGGATCACTCTGTCAAAATTCGAAATCCATGATATCTCCTATGTGTTAGGCTAAACACACTCAGATGCAAATTGAAATTAACAATACGGATAACAAATCAGTAAAAAACAACTAAAGCTAGGAACACAAGACTTTTTACGTGGAAAACCCGTGAGGATAAAAAATCACGGGACCTTTATCGGAGTCCACCCTAACTTCCACTAATCAATAAGATTATGGGTACACATATATCCTCCTCTAACTCAAGTAGAGGCAAACAACATCAGGGGTACAACAACCATTGGAACAAGGAAATCTCATCAAGCCTAAGCGTTAAACAAAGAGGAAAACATCACAAAATACCTCTCAGGACTATCACCATAACCTGATCGAAAACAAGTCTTTTCGATATCAGATCAAGATGAAATTTGTGCAGTTAGTAGAAGACACCAAGCTCTACAACATATCCGAAAATCAGATAAGAGACGCCCCTCCAAACTGCTCGCCGAACCTGCTGACCTTAGGCACTCCAAAATCTGATTTTGATGTTGTGTTTGTGTGTTTGGAACTCTCTTTTTCTTAGGATTTCCACCACTCACATCAAGCTATATATATGCTACGTCAAGCGTGATATTGAGTGAGTTTTGGGCTTTATTTTAAGCCCAATGACATGGGTCGGACCCAACAAATCTCCCACTCCGTGCCCATGTAGGGAGGTAACCGAACATCGACTTCTCTCAGTGGGAGTCCACATGTACAACTTTCTTATACAATTCAAACTTCTCTCCGACGATAACCCTGTGTTCATCATATCAGAGGCATTCTTGTCGGCATAAAGAATATGCTGAGAAGGAGGCTATCTGTGATGGACGACGCTCTCTCATGAACCGTCTCACATGAGGCTTTGCAACCTCTGCTACTTGTAGACATTGCTCCCCCTGATCAATAACTTCATGTGCCTAAAACCCAGTTGCTGGAAACACTGCTTCTGGTAACTCAACTGCTGAAAATTCTTCTACTGACAACTTGGTTGCTAGAAACACTACTTCTGATAACTCAATTGCTGGAAACTCTGTTACTGACAATTCAATTGTTGAAAACTCTGCTTCTGATAACTCTGCTACTGGTAACTCAACTGCTAGAAACACTATTTCTGCCAACTCAGCTGCTAGAAACACTATTTCTGCCAACTCAGCTGCTGGAAACTCTACTATTAGTATCTCAGTTGCTTGAAAGGAGACTTTATGCTTCTTGTCAGAAATACAATGGTCACATGTATTTAATTTCATACCTTTAGCAGAAGCAATCAAAGCCTTCTTTACCAGAGCCTACAATCCATTGTCACTCATGTGATCAAGTCTCCTGTGCCACAAATCTAGTGAAGAATCATCATCCATAGCATTCAACCCAGCTTCACATATCTTTACACTTGTCTTGTACAAAGTGCAACAAGCTACTCCTCTGACAACTACTAAGGCTTGGTGAGTTTCCACTTTCCATTACTGAAAGTACTCTCAAATTCTTTTCTGTTGAAAGCAATCCCAAAGATCAGATTCAGTCATAAATCTGGAACATGTCTCACATCCTGCAGAGTCAATGTGTAATCCATGTTTGTTATTAAACAAACATCACATATTTTCATAATTTTGCAAGTGTTGGAATTACCTAATTTCACGGTACCAAAATCTCCTGCTGTATACTTAGTGAAGAACTCTCTGGATGGAGTAACATGGTAGGATGCTCCTGTGTCAATGACCCACTTAACCCAATGAAGAGACACATGTAAACATTCATCCTCACCAAAAGAAAGAAAAATCAATGTTTCATCAATTGCTATTGCAGTGGTGCTTTCTTTGTCATACTTTTGACTACCCTTGCTTCTATTCTCTTTTCCAAACTCGACAATTTCTCTTCATGTGCCCCTCAATACCGTAATGGTAACACTTGAGTCTTTCTCTAAACTTACCACGACTCTTGACTCGATCATGATCCTTAGCAAACTTATCATTACTCCTCTCCCTGCTCTCTATGGTAAGTGCTTGTGCATCATCTGAACTCATGGACTTTCTCCTAATCTCTTCATTAAACGATGCATTGGTTACTATACTCATTGATAGTTTACCCTCTGGAGCTGAATTGCTAACCGACACAACCAAAAATCTCCCATGAATCCGATAAAGAACTCAACAGCAGCAAAGCTTGCAGCTCATCCTCAAGCTTCAACTTCACTGTGGATAATTGATTCACTAAGCCCTAAAATTCATTCAAATGCTCATTGATAGAAAGATTGTCTCTGAACTTCATGTTCACCAACTTTCTCATCAGAAATGCTTTGTTCCTAGATGTCTTCCTTTCATACAAAGAAGCCAACTTCTTCCATAGCTCTTCTGCCGATGTCTTACAACATGATGAAATACACTTATGTCTAACCATTGTCTAATCGTGTCAATGGTTTTTCTATTTAACTTGTTCCAATCCGTATCTGACATCTCGGACGGTCGATTGATATTGTCGTCAACGGGTTCATACAGATCTTTACAAAATAAGAGATCTTCCATTATCGACTTTCAAATCAAATAATTTGACCCACTGAGCTTCAACATTGTACTCGAAGTATCTTCAATTTCAAATTCGCATCGAGCACCCACACAACCAAACCCGAGGCTCTGATACCACTTGTTGGGTTAAATACACTCAGATGCAAGTCGAAGTAAACAATATAGATAACAAATCAATCAAAAACAATCAAACCGAGGAACACGAGACTTTTTACGTGGAAAACCCGTGAGGGTAAAAAACCACGGGATCTTTATCGGAGTCCATCCAAACTTTCACTAATCAATAAGATTATGGGTACACATGCATCCTCCTCTAACTCAAGTAGAGGGCAAACAACATCAAGGATTCAGCAACCATTGGAACAAGTCAATCTCACCAAGCGTAGGTGGTAAACAAAGAGAAAAACGCCACAAAATACCTCTCAGGATTGTCACTGTAATCTGACCGGAAACAGATCTTTTTGATATCGGATCGAGTTGAAATTTGAGGAGTTAATAGACGACACTAAGCTCTACAACACATCCGAAAATCAGCTTAATCGGACAAGAGACGCCCCTCTAAATTGCCGGTCGAACCTGTTGACCTGAGGCACTCCAAAATCTGATTTTGATGTTATGTTTGTGTGTTTGGAACTCTCTTTTCTTAGGATTTCCACCACTCATATCAAGCTATATATATGTTAGGTCAAGAGTGGTATTGGGTGGATTTTGGGTGCCTAATGATATGGGCCGGACCCAACACTATGATGAAGCACCAAGTCTTGGTGGAAAAAATGGATATGTACAACAACTATAAACTACGCCAAACTGTAGCATTAACCTAACCCCTAGTGACCAAGACAAGATACCACTACAACGCACGCTGCATTACACCTGTAGTTCTAGAGGAGTCAGTGAACGGACGAGTATGCATACGACATGCAAATGTGAAAAAAAAAAAAAGGAAAAAAAAAAACCTAACACATGCAGCAAGTTTTACAGTCACACATCACTGTTAATGTCCCAGGGAAGAAGACCACTACCGGAAAACGTGACATGCATACCATAAAAAGTATCAACAAGCACCACATATGTCATAATGATATTGCGACCTTAACCTCTCATGCAGCAATTAGCAAGAAGATAACAGAACATCCTGGTGAGGGGTAAAAAACCAACCATGGAATATGCATCAAGGAGACCCTTTTCCCAAAGAATTTTGGCAGCAAAAAAAAAGTTCACGATGAGTTGTTCCGAAAAAGAGAGATACATACCTTTGAAATAATATCCAGATCCCTTAGCTTGGCAGCTGACAGCGACAACTGCAAGCAAACGTCAAAATGTGTTCATCCTGACTAGATTTAATCACAAGTAACAATGAAGAGATCTTCTTAGGCTTTTTACATATTGCTCTCTACAAGATGTAGTTATTGACACCTTCTATATGGTGAAAACACTGACGGCAATGTTGATCAAACTTGTATGCCGCATGCTCGACGTCATGCTATCATGAGTAGTTAGTGGTTCTTCATATGTGTCTCTCTATAAAACAAATTTTGTGATTTATTGTGGAACATTAATTGGCATCTACAGTCTTCGAAACAAGGAAAATAAGCATGTGCCGTTCGTTGAAATTTACTTGGTAGCACACTGATAATTAAACACTCAAAAAACTTATGTTGCACCCATATGTACATATCTAATAGGAATAGTCTGTATTTTGCATATCTCAAAGCATCTTTAGAATAAGATGATTCATCCTATGTTAGGTATGAATTTATCAAAAACAATCTAGCTTTTAAAACTTGAAAAGCTCTAAATAAGGCTCGAGTAAGTTTGAGCACTCCATGCAACAAAAAGAAAAAAAAATAAGATCTAAAAAAGTCTTTGTTTCTACCATTTTGTTCGCTCACAATTGTTTTTAAATATAAAGATCTCTATAAATATCCTGTCAACACATGCATTATAGTTTACTATCACATGTGGTAAATATCGAACTCCCGATTATAATGAACATTAAGTCGACTAAGAAAACACAATCACTTTTAGAATGACTTCAATATATACGTGCGTGCAACCAAAAAGGGCAAAGACCGGTCCTCAACATACATAATGATAGTTTAACGCCCACTTTTGCAAATTGCAATACGCAATATCAGGATCAAGTAGAGGGATTTCTGTGTAGCCTCCTGTGAAGTCTTCGGGTTCAATTCGATAAGGGTCATGGTCAAGTCTTCGGTTCAATTCAATAATGGTTATGGTCAAGGAAAGATAATGTATTCTCTATTCCAACCCCTCCAGCACCATACAAATGCTCCCCTGAAGGAAGAAAAAGAACACAAATTCCTGCAGACCCACCTGGCCAGTTATTCCAAAACGAAGAGCAACTAACATAGAGCTTTGGAATATTTCCAAAAAAAAAAAAACAAAAAACATAGAGCTTTGGTTATCAGCTTCTGTAATGCGGATATTATTTGTATTTAGACACTAAAAACTCAAACTTGACCATCTTATTTTGAATTTCTATAACGTTCGAGCTGCTTGACTTGGAACCACATGATCACAGAACTCTTATGACCCTGTTTTTAGTCACAATTCTCGAAAATGTGGCCTTATTTAAGGAGACGCCAAAAGCTTTCAGTAGCATACTGGCCTTTTCACCCAAGGAGAAGCATGGCTAAAACAACATCCAAGGAACATGAAACCTTGACTCCCGGTCAAGGTTATGTCAATAAAAGTCTCCATTCAAGTTGGCCCACTTCTACGCAAGATTAACTTCTAAAGATGCCGAGATCCACAAAATCTTAGCATCCCTGTTTTCTCATCCGCAAAACTCTGACACTCATGTCTAATTAAACGAGACCCTTGTGAACAGAAAACTCGAGATATTATTTAACGAGACCATAACTCAATGCCACTTGATCAAACAGAAGCGCCTTTCACCCAAGAATAACCATTGCAAAAACAGCATCCAATGAACATGAAATCCCTGACCCCAAGTCAAGGTCATGTGTTGTTGCCCCAAATCTCAATCATCCAAGTCAATTGAAAGTCAATAAACACTGTTCACAGCAACAAGTATCCAAATCCACCCAAAAATTTGACTCATCCAAGTATCCAACAAACACAAATTGTAAGCACTGTTCACAGATTCTCATATATATAAATATACCTCGAGTTGCGTAGACAGCGCATTGTATCCTCCATGCGCCTTGTGAAAGAACTCCACCGCCTCATTGTATCCTCCTCCTCCTCCGCCGCCGCCGAATCCACCGCCTGTGGCACTGGTTGTGGTGGCGACGCCGCCGATCGCCTGCTTACCTCCACTCACGTCGGAAAAGCAGCCACCCATTCTCCGGTCTCCGGTGATCGATCGTCGAGTTGACAAGATTCGAAGATGTGGTGATTTAATGATACCCTAATCGAAGCGGAATCCGGTGAGAAACGACGCGGTTATTGTCAAAAATCACCGCAAGAGTTGGCAGATTTAAATTTCACCGTTTTGGGAAATTAAACTTTTGGGATTTTATGGGATACTAGCACGGGTTTTGGATTTGGTTGGAGTTTCTGAATTCGGGGGGAAAAAATTACCGGTTTGTTTACTGTGTGATGTACTTAAATGAGGTTGATGCATATATGATGATGATAATTTCGTGAGTTATACTCCTTTACGTTTAGACGTGCAGACGAAGGATTAGTTGCGTGATGGAGGCGTGATCATATATCTAATGTCACTGAAAAGCTGTGATTAATCAACAAGTGATCTTATGCGATGGTTATAATATCTACAAAAAGTTAATAAAGTATCTGAATTTGAATGTGAGGCGGGTACCAATGTACCATGCAAGCGACGAAGAGATCCAACCGGAGCTGGATTGTTCGTTTGTCGAGTATGTTTGTGTATGGTATTTGTATAAGGTGTTTATTGAGCAGAACGAGCCGAGTCTGTGGGATTCAAATCGGCTATTTGGTTCATAATGCATGCTTCGGGACAGCTCAAGGGCACTTGTGAATAAGCCAAGCTCATTTTGGTTCAAGCTTATGTAAAGCTCATCTTATTCGACTATCGAAGGAGATATGTTCATTTACGAGATAACTAAGTTTGATAATTAAGATCAGCTCGAAAATAGAGAATCAACAAGAAAATACGAGAAGAAGTACCTTAATATCGAAAGAAGTTGAACTCCAAAATAAGATGGATAGTAGTCTGACTACCGACTACCGACTACCAACTACCAAACCTGATCTTGAATACTCGTTAAGCTTTCCACCTCAATATTTAGTTCCGCTAGCTAGGTGATCGACAATACAATCCAGAGTAGAACGCCAAACTAAATCACAGCTCTAACCATGCAACCATCACATACATCGACAGCCGAACTGTAACACAAGGCCGACGGATAACAAGGAGAGTAAACGAGGGAAGAGCTCTCAGTATTAACGCTGGAGCTGGTGATGGTACTTACGTTTACCTTATAGCACAAAATTGAGACGGGAAATTTCACAACAAACTCTGCTTGGACAAATACAAAGAAGAGTTCCGTGAATGACCTTTTATTGCATTGAAGCAAGACTTGACTATTCTCTTGGTGTCTGCGTCTTCTCATACAAATCCAACCCAAATGACGGAACAAAGATCTTATCCATTAATTTCTAAACCCATATCATTCCGCCCGTAAAAGCGTCTGCACTGATGCTTCAACGTTTCCATCGGGTCCTGAGAGAGTTCATACTTTTTGGTAAAGTTGATATCACTGAAATTTCAATCTGTGGGAAAAGAAGGAAAGGAATTGAATCGAAGCATTCTCAATCAAGATATATAGAATTTTCCAACTCTTTTTTACGTGTGCATATGGATCAACTACAGTATACAAGGACGCTGTGAAAAGGAAGGAAAAAACTATGAGTGCTGATAATGTTCATGACATATATGATGATGCAGCAGGAGCGAAGCTGGATTGTCTTGAAACCTATCAGATTGAACTAGGGTATGAAAGGAAAAAAGGATCGATATATGCTGATATGCTGATGTTCGACATGACAAACGCAAAATAGATGGGAACGTCTTGAATAGCCATGGTTTTTAACACCATCATATTGTCAAATACTAGAATCCTCTACCCAACTTCAGACTGTAAAATCCACAAGTTGACAAACCAATAACAGATACAGTAAAAATGTCTCACGCCATTCCTAATGGTTGATGTCACTAATTGTAATACAATAGATATGATAATGACGAACTCTATATCATAACCTGATACCTGATAGAACCTCAGTCAATGTAGACTTTGATATCGATTCCATTATCGATGATGGACTGAACAACAGCTCTAATCTTCCCCTCGAACTTGTCCCTCTCCCGTGGAGTATAAGAAGCAGTGTAGACATCAGCTTCACGAGCCCTTTCTGCCAGAAATCAGCCCACAGCCAAGCACGCAGGTATATCACACCGCGATGGCAATGCTGCCTTGATGTCTTTAGAGTTGGTGCCGGCGACTGCCACTTGTTTGCTCGTCACCCTGTGGGTGATAGAGGCTTGAAGAAACCACTTCGAGATGAAGATGTCCAATGTGAAAGGTTCCATGAAGGCCACTGTCCTTTGTTTGAAGGATATGTGTTTGTGTGGATTCTTCGATTTCTTCTCCTTCTGGTAAGTATACGGCCTGCTATTGCCATCATCAAGGTAGTCTTCCACACCGAAGAAGCTCCTTGGTGCAGAATGAGGCTGCAACGGTCATCATGTTAGAACATATTGCAAAGGAGAGGGAAAACAAAGTTGAAGAACGATTTAATTAACTTCTTCGGCCGGTAATTCATCAGAAATCATATTCATTGGAGGCATTAGAAAAAACTAGGACGGCACCAGAATCTACTGATTATCTTCGACAGGAGAATGATTTGTTACAGAACCTTCTTCAGTGCAAGAAATATATCTGCTCAATGTACTCTCTATTAAGAATATGAGGAAGAACTAATTGAAACCACTATAATGCCTTTTAAGGATCTGGAATGCACCTTAACTACTAGTCGACTACAATGAAGTGAATAAAACAGCCATGTATCATCTTCAGTGCAAGTAAACAAGCAACGCGATATGTAGAAGAAACTTGAAACACATAATCTACAACGAGCCCCACAAAGTGGAAAATTTGTGGACAAATCTATACAGAAACAGCCGCTGACAAATCACATTCACAGATCACAATACAAACCCAAAGTCGAAGCGATGATCATGAACATACAATACCTGCCCGCTTCTGAAATTGCTCGCTGGCACATACATGCAAGGAGGCCTCAAATACCTCCCACCAGCATACACACCTTTACACACAAAGCCGCCACCAACAACGTTCTTCAACATCTCCTTCGCATCCAAAATAAAACCCCAAAGTCAAACAACAACAAAACCAAGAAAAATGAAGAAACTGGTCAAGGCAAGAGTCAATGAACAATGCGCGTTTCGTAAAAATCGAGAACAAATACAAAGCAGAAACCCTAACATCAGAAGGGAACAAGAGAAGAACGAGTCTTTTCTCACCGACAATGCATCGAACAGGTTGTGTGCGTAGACAAATGGGACTGAAATGGGGACGACAAAAGAGCAGAAAGTATCGCAGATTTGATAGAAGTTAAATCTGGGAGAAGATTTGAGCGAGTTGTACTGCTGTGAAGGGAAAAATTGACCCCCGAAAAATACCCAAAAATCAAGACGAGGAATTTGGAGTTTGTTCGTAATAAAACCAAATGAATATAATCCTAAATTAGAAAAATTATTCTATCAATATATACTGTCAATAAATACACATTATTATATTTAATTTTGTTTGGAACAACTTCTTTTTCAAGTAGCTTTCACCCGCACAACATCTTTGGGTGGGTTGCTTTAGTTAGTGGAGGTTTTTTGACGTGTGTCTTGTCAGTCATCATCATTATACATTTGATCATAAAAATATGATTTTTTTTTTAAAATCTTGTCAGGAAAAATCCATTGCGATAAAAATATAATCGAAAAAAAAAGAATATAGTTTCCTTTTCAATAGTAGCTCACTTCATTGAGATATCTTCAATCAGAAAGATCTTTGAATCGTTGAATCCCGATTTTATATAAGAGTATCTCAAAAATTGTTTTGGCTGCAGGGGTCCTGGTTTGGAGCTCAGGAGCAGTTTTTTTTGTGTCTTCAAATTACCGGGCCTGTGCTCCACTGCTGGTGGATATCGTCAAGTCCATCGAAACATACTTGTCAATCGATATATGTCATTATCATTGGAATGCATTGTGTACAGAGTTGGTGATCTTTTGTTGAACTTCTGCAATCAGTTTCATGCTCGAATTTCATAGCGTCATTTCGTGTACACATGTAAAGATTTTCAGCTGAACATTTGGGACAATCAAGTATCTCACGCTTTTTTCCAAAGAAGTTTGCATTTGATCATTTCGTTCAGTTGCTTGTGCTTTGTGTGTCGAAGTTTCCCCTAGTTGAACTACCTTGCGAATAACTTTTGGCTCGGATTGGATGTCTGTCGGAAGTGAATATAAACTGTGCTAGGTCATATTGTTTCTGAGGCCATTCGCAGCAGAATGGCATAACCAACCATTCATATAAGCGTTACTTTGTTTTGAAAGCTGTTTTGCACTTGTCGCCGGGCCTAAGAAGAATCTGATGGAATCCGCTACGCAAGTCAATCTTTGAAAATACTTTTGATCCTTCCAGCATACCTAGCGTATCTTCCAGGCGTGGAACAGGAAATGTAGTTGGAAACACATATCGTTCTCTTATGTATATGAAAATACTTGCAAATCAATCTAAAATGTGCCTTCACTGCCAACACATATCTTCCATTCATTTAAGTCTTATTCTTGATCATGAGCTGCATCGTTCTGGAATACCTTTTCTTCATGCTCCTTGGAATCCTCCTCTTCTATCAGATTGAGGGATCTATGTTTTGGACACGCATTGGAGCGATGACCAATCTTTCGGCACCTATGGCACTTATCCTTCATGGTTTTGACTTAGGGATTTGTTGGCTTTGGTACATCCTTCCCAGCAGGTCCTATTGCTTGCTTCGAGTTGCAGCTCCACGTGTTAGGTTGTCGTTGTTGAACTAGGATTGACTGTGATTGTCCAGAGGCAAAAGGAGATCTTCCTTGCTTACTGCAGAGAAGAACGCTTCAGAAATGTATCGACGAGAATAGTCGTTCTTTCGCACTGACTTCTCCGCCATCTCGGCCTTAAGAGCCATACTATGTGCTTTATGCACAACATCCAGGAAAAGGAAAGCGATACTGGTTCCTGAATCCACGGGGAAAAGGAAAACTCGAGTCTACAAGCCTAATAGATTGAATCTGGAAAAAAGTTTTATTGAAGAATGAATGTCAACCTCAACTTACAAGTCTTTAAATAAGAAAGCCAACTAAAACGATAAAAGCTTTCTGAGAAAACGCAATTAAACAAATCAAAACATACTCAAACTAATCAAATCAAAACAAAGTTTTAAACAAAATAACAAACGGCAATCACATACGGCATGGGCAGAAAATATTTCCCATTAATGACTTATCTGCTTCTTAAAGCTCCGCATCAGAACGTCAACTCTGCCAGTGTTTGGCTGGGTTGAGGAGAGTTATCTGGTTTAGTAAAAAACCATCGTTGCATCAGGTACTGAGTGGTGGTTTCTATTGTCTTCATCTAGATGTTTGGCAAGCCTCTTGTATCCTGCATCGCGGTGATTATGCAGTTGGAGTTGCTGCTCACATCGCCAAACTGAGATTTGGTTCACCAGGAAGCTGCAGAAAGAGAGGCATTACATGGAATTTGTTGGCAGCCTATTTGAGTTAAGGTGTTTGCGTGTTGAGAGTTGTGAATCCGCAATGGTAGAATCTTACATGCCGAGTTGAGGGAGTTCAGCTCACACAACTGCTTTTTATGATCGAACTACTTCACCGTTTACTCCCGTCTTTATGAGTGGTCCAGCCGTCAAGGTAACTTATTCGAAAATGGATTAGAGGCTTGATTTCTTCTCAAGTAAGCTTTCTCCTGACAGAAAAACGTTTCGAAACTAACAGTGCAGACCATATCCCCTTCAAATGGGCGAAGCCAATTAAGAACATACTAGTGCATAAGCGAGAATTTCAGTATTACTAAGAGGCGTCAATGACAACCAGTGAAACCCAAGCTGTGCATGGTGTCGTTAAAAATAAATGAGACGCTTCAAGCACGGTGTTAACTGCCTCTTTACTTCCCTGCAACCAAACGATAAAAACCAGTCACAAAGAGAAAAGAAGGCAAGCAACGTTGTTGAACTAAGTAAGCAAATTTGATGTAGGTGACGGATATGAACTCATGATATGAACCAAATCAAGATACTGGCCAGTAATGCGAGAGCAAATCCCCAAGAGTTGAGCTGTTGTTGCTTCCTAGAGGCCACACGAATAAGGTTGCATCACACGTACATAATCTTGCTACATCTTCATGGAATTCCTTGCAAGACACGCTTGACCCAGGTCCTCCTCACTAATCCTCTAGCATCCAACTCCTTAAGCAATCGTCTAGCGTCTTTAGCTAGACCCTCGGTCATAAAGACATTGATGAGAATCTCATAAGATTCTTCATCTGGTTTCCATCCCTTGGATACCATATAACCCAAGAAGTCAATTGCTCGATCTGTTTGTCTGGTCTTGCATAATCCAGACATGATTGCATTGAAGGTGATCATATCAGGAGTAATCCCCAGACTTTTGAAGCCTTCGAGGAGATCAATAGCTTCATCTAGATTTCCCTCTCTCGCAAGCCCCGTAACAAAGGAAGTGTAACTCACAATGTCTGGTTTGAGACCCTTGTCCTTCATCTCAGCTAGAAACTCACGTCCTTGTTCTGTTTTCCCTACCTTGCTCAGACCATCAATCACGATATTGTAAGTCACTTCGTTTGGGGCAACCTTCATTCCGTCGAACACCTCTAGCGCTTTATCCATCTTCCCGGAGTCGCACAACCCCTTCAGTAATGTGCTATAAGTCACCACGTCCGGGTCAACCTTCATTCGGTCGAACACCTCTAGCGCTTTATACAGCTTCCCGGAGTCACACAGCCCCTTCAGCAACGTGTTATAAGTCACTTCGTTCGGGGCAACCTTCATTCCATCAAACACCTCCAGCGCTTTATCCAGCTTCCCAGAGTCGCACAGCCCCTTCAGTAACGTGCTATAAATCACCACGTTTGGGGCAACCTTCATTCGGTCGAACACCTCTAGCGCTTTATCCATCTTCTCGGAGTCGCACAACCCCTTCAATAACGTGTTATAAGTCACCACATTTGGGACAACCTTCATGCCGTCGAACACCTCTAGCGCTTTATCCATCTTCCCGGAGTCACACAACCCCTTCAGTAACGTGCTGTAAGTCACCACGTCCGGGGCAACCTTCATTCGGTGGAACACCTCTAACGCTTTATCCAGCTTCCGGGAGTCGCACAGCCCCTTCAATAACGTGTTATAAGTCACTTCGTTCGGGGCAACCTTCATTCCGTCGAACACCTCCAGCGCTTTATTCATCTTCCCGGAGTCGCACAACCCCTTCAGTAACGTGCTATAAGTCACCACGTCCGGGGCAACCTTCATTCGGTCGAACACCACTAACGCTGTATCCAGCTTACCGGAGTCGCACAACCCCTTCAATAACGTGCTATAAGTCACCACATTCGGGTCAACCTTCATTCGGTAAAACAGCTGGAGCGCCTTGTCGACATTCTGGTCGTTACAATAGCTGCGAATCAGCACGGTGTACGTTTTGACATTAGGAACAGCCCCCGATTTCTCGAGTATCTGCAACGCCCTAGCGGCTTCTTTTGTCCGGCCAGCCTTGCAGTATCCATGAATCTTTGTCTCAAGGAAACCTACATCAATCTCGTGCGATGATGGCAGGTTCCTGTGATTCTTCGCCCCGCTCGACGTTGCTCTCCTCCAAACAGAGTTGTTGGGGGCTGAAATTTTTGGTGGTTGGAACTGAGAAATGGAAGATGCCCATCTGGGTTTGAGACAATTGGGCGAGGAGAAATTGATGTTTGAGGTGAAATTGATGGTGAATTTGGGGTTGGCTTGGAGAGATTGAAACGGAGAGAGAGGGGTTTGAAGATGCCGCTGCTGCGACATGGCTTCGGTGAGAATAATAGTTGAAAAGCAACAGAACAAAGAAGAAAAATCCTATATTATCTATCACCTGGGAAAATTAGTTGTCCAAAAATTATCACACTCCACCCATTTCTCATCACTTACACTATCTTATTGAAAAATATCACTTAAATTTTCGAAAGTTTCGTATTTTGATATATATTTTTTTTAATTTTAAAAATAGATATATATTTCTTTTTAAGAAGGAATTTTATATAAAAATAAGTTTGAGAAGAGCTTTGATAGGAGATTAAATATCCATTATTAAAATATGAGAAATCAATATATCAAACGTGTATAATTCAAAATTTTTATTTGTAATTTTCTCTTATGAAACTTTCTTTTGACCAAATGTTTTTCACAGAATATTTTTATGAGAATTAAAATAGAATTAAGAAATTTTTGAGTTAATAATTTCACCATATGATATTCATGAAGAAATTTCACAAGAACAAACAAATAAAATAGTTTTTTTTTTTTTTGAGAAATTGTATTGACGACACACTTTTGATAATATCAATACAACTTCTGAAAAGGATTATAAATTATGTGTGTGAAAATCTTGATACTATCAAAATCAGAAAATAATAACAACCCCTTTTCTATAATAAGGAGAAACACAAGAAACGAGAGAGAAAGAGAGAAATATATGTCCTCTTATTACCCCGAGTTTATAGGAAGACGAAAAAACAAGCTCGATACAAACCGAAAAATATTATACTTACGCCAACCATTTGAATAGTACGAATTCATTTGAATAGTAGCAATATACTCTCGGAACGTCATGTTGTTTATAGCACAGATTTATTTGACTAGGTTGTAAGATATTCTTTTCGTTTTATTTAAATTATAATGATTTGATCCGATATGATATTTTATAGATGTATTAAATTAATAAAAAATGATAATTTTGATTTTGTGAGTGTGTGAGATAAAGGAGTGAGAAAAATAAAAAATAAAAATGATCATAAGTGAGTTGATGTGATATAAAATAAAAATATTTTGAAATTTTTGTGTGAAAAAAATTATTACATATAAAAAAAATTATAATTTGAATAAGACATTTTAAAAAAATATTATAATTTGAATAAAAAATAATAATTAATGTATATTTTCATAATTAATTTTTTATTTGTATTGATTTTTTTTACATGCAACTGATTTTCACAATTTTGATACAGATCAGCCCCAAAACCTTTCAACCAGTTACTCCAGCGACTGTTTTATAAAAAAACAATTACTGCAGCTAGTGTGATTGCTGAGCCCTCTCAGATTTCAGGGTCAGTTGAAAAAACCACAAAGACTATAAAAGGCTGAGCCCTCTCTGATTTCAGTCACCATCGCCGATTTCTGTTCTCATCGATCGCGATCCCCACATTCCCAAATTCTAGGGTTTCACCACACGACCTCGACGACGAAAATGGAGTCTCGCCTGCGCCAGCACTTCAACTTCGCCGTCTACGTCCAGACTCGCAGGAATCGAAGGGAACAGATCTTGTACCAGAGACGCGGCATTGTTGGTGCCGACGCCAACGCCATTTGTAACTAACTCGATTGTATTGTCTCTTGTTTCGGATTCTTTGTGTTGTTGTAGTTGTTCTTGATTTGTGGTTTTGATGGTTTTGGGATGACTGCAGGGGCTTGATTGTGCTTGATTTCCTCAAATTGGGTTCACATTTTAGTGCTGCCGATGAATATCGTGTTATGCAGATGCTTTTTGGTGGTACTGCTACTCGATGATCTTTGTTTTGAACTTTTTATTCGGTGCGAAGGTAGTTGAATTTCGAGTTTTTGCTCTGGAGTTTGGGGGATTGGATTGAATGATTGTGGATTATAGGATTTGAGAGAGTCGTGGAGAACAATGGAATTTGACTTTGATAACCTCGGCCATGAACGTCGACGATAGTTGTTATTGTATGGTTTCTTTGATCTGGGCTCTATTGTGCAATTGGTTTGGGCATTCGCTATGTCTGTCATTGACATAAGAATACTGAAAAGAGGTGATTGTCCATAGCATTTCCCTTTTCCGGACTGAATGTGGATGAACTTGAAGGAGTTCTTGTTTTCTTCTTTGATTTGATGCTGCTTTGGTGATTCTGAGAACTCCTAGTGTTGGATCCGGGGAACCTTTGCAGCCGAAAATCCACCAATCAGTGAAATTGTGCATCCGCTGTTCTTCCTGGTGTAGTCGAGTGCCTAAAGATGAATGATTATCCATACCTGCAGGTTTGTGCTTGTGTGATGTTTTTGTATTTAGAGTGTTCTTGTTGGGACAGGATCTGTAATTGTTGATGGCTTAGTTGGGCTTTCTTTTATTAGTTTGAGGCAGCGCTGTTTCTTACTATCCTTGCCTCGGGGTAATCAGAGGGCACCAGAGCTGTGGTTCACTATGGAGTTGTCCCTATTTTTGTGAGCCATCTTCATTCTCCACATGATTTTGTTCGCGAACTGGTAAGCTGAAACCTGTACTATACGAAGGGCATATTTAGTTGAAGGTTTAAGTGATAAAAAAGCACAATAGACCTAACCGCTTGCTTAACATTGTCTTGTTTGGTTTCAATACACAGGTTGTTTGGGCTCTGGGGAAAATCGCTTGCGACTCGAGAGAGTGGCGTGATATTGTCCTTTCTTGCGGGCATTTGATCACCCATTTCACTTTGTTTACTCACAATGCTCATTTGTCGATGGACAGACCCACATCTTGGACCTTGTACAACATTTGGAAACACAGGCCGAAGACGCCATTTCAACAGGTTTGGATTTCTGATAACGATTTCCTTCCATTATGGATAACACCCTCTTTTTTCTGAATCCGTATTACGTTGCAGACAAAGGGCGCTCTTCCTGTTCTTTTGCGTCTACTTCATTCAAGTGGGCACTAGCCTTTCTTTCTGATGAAAAGGATGGAAACGATGGCAGCTCTTGGGTTCTCACTGAAGATCGGTTCTGCCCTAAGCTTGTTGAGCTATGAAGAAGTGTAAGATGTTGTGGAAACAGTCTAGTGATTTATTCGCTTTAGTTTTTATGTTTCACTTTCATCTCATCCATTTGCAGTCATCGATCGCATAAAACAGTGGCGTTTCTACAATACACACTCTTGCCAACATTGTTATTGGTCATCATGATCGGATGCACGTTTTTCCTTCATGCATAGTATGCTTTCTTACACCTCGCAGCCTTGGTGACAATCTCTTTACCTTCATCTGTCCTGACCCTGATGAAAGAATGTTAGGAATGAAGAGTGATTTGAATAGCAGTCATCCCCCACACTGATATGCAATGAAAGAGATAACTTCTCTGCAGGGCTCAAAATCGCCTTCGTCTAATGTCCTATACATAATGGCCATTCTGTGTTATGTTTTAGCTATATTATGTGGAACAGCTTCCTTTGGAACTTCTTGAATTCTAGGTAGAATCGACTTTCCGGAATCCCCATTGTTCTCCTTCCTAAGAGCTTTAGATTGTATTGTTCCTCACTTCATGCCCTTCTTGCTATCTGATTTCTATCCTCTTTTCCTTCATCTCAGCTTATGATAGACCTTAGAGCTCTGCCTCCTGTCGTAAAGTTGCTGATCACCCCTGCAACTGATAATATCACAAGAGAAGCTTGCTTTGTCATTGCGAAGATCACCGCTGGAACAAGGGATCAGCATCAGGTAGGCTATGAGTTCATGCTATTGGATAGTTCAGTTGTCACATGCTTCCAAAGCTTAAAATGTGAATGCCTGAAACTGAATTTAAGTGGTCCTAGTTCCAAAGACCCATGCTTTCAGCGGTAAGGGAAGAGAGAATTTGGTAAACACCCGTACCCTGTATTTTGAGATAGCAAGTGGTACCTTTGTATGAAATGCTAACGCTTATCATAGGGCAAGGTAAAGGATTTTTATGTGCAATCCGACCCCATTAGTCTAGAGTTGTTACTAATAAGAACGAGTGCATGACCAAGGCACTCTTGATAGCTATGATTAAGAGCTCTTTCCTAGGCGCATACTGGGATTTCTTGATATCTATCCCCATCTGAAATCATTCCATGATATCAAACTCTTTTCAACATGTTAAAATTGTTTGATGAATTATGCAGTCTATTTGTACTAAGGAAATTATCTTGATTGTTTAACTGACTTCAGGCTGCTATCCAAGCTGATGTACTCGATCCTCTTTGTCAACTTGATTGAGAAAGCTGATCTAGCAATCGATATCAGGGATGTGGCTGTATAGGCAATCTCGAATGTCACATGTGGTGCTACAAACAGCCAAATCAAGTATGTCAACTATGTGAATTGTTTTCCTTTGTCTTTAGAATCCCGTGCTCACTTTATCATCGTGCAGGTCTCTCGTGCAGAAGGCCTTCATAAACCGCTGAGCAGTCTTTTGAATTGCCTAGATGCACCCATCTTCTTATGCTTAGAAGCCTTAGATATACTGAAGAGCATCTCGAGGGCTTGGGAAGAGGAGTAGAACCTGGGTTCTAGAGAAGTCTTCACCAAGACGGTTTTAGAGGCTGGAGGCATGGATGAGTCAAGGATCCTTTGGAACCATCAAACCTGTGAGATACGTGAGATAGCTGCGAAACTTGTTCGATTATTTGATGAAATGGTTTCTCCTGAAGTTTCGAGTGGTTTAGAGTTTGGAGAAAATGCACCTAAACCTCCATCTGGTGGATTTCGTTATGATTAGAGGTATGAGATCTTGGCCAAATCCTTTGTCTTACTTGAGATGAAATCCTTAGCCCCACATGAATCTCTACATGTTATTCGAGTTTTTGAATAAGCTGAGAAGTTTTTCTTCATGGTTTGTTTGAATTACGTGTATGTCATTAAGCAGCATGCATCTCGAGAGTGTGAAAGCTTCCAAATCTTGGTCATGACATTTTGTCTGCAGTCCATATCTCTGTCTTGGTTAGTTACTCATTGCTCTTCGCAGGAGAGAATAAGCTCAGGTTTTTAGCAGGATTACGAAAGCCACAAAGGTCCCTGCCTAGTGCCTAAGCGAGATCATTTAGGTGTCTGAAGCACTGAGCCAGATGGTAGAACCTCCCCTAGAACATCTTGTCGTCTAGGACATAAGCAATGCTTCGCCTAGAATATACTCATGGCTCTTTGATGAAAGATGAATATTGTGCCAATTTGGTACTTCTGATGTAATGCCCTTTTTCCTTTATATGTTTCTGGTGTGTTGTTTATCAAGACTCAGCCATCTTCACTTTGTGCAGCTAACAGCAGGATGGATGCTCAGCAGCAGGCTTGATCGTTTGAAGTCCTTGTAGAGGTCGAAGAAGGGTTGGCCGCAGCCCACGGGGATCCTGAGTTTGAGTTCAGCAGCGGTTTTTGATGTCTAGAATGAACTAGGCTTGTGCTCCATCACTGGTGCATTGTCAAGTGGGAAGCATAGGTTTTTGTAATATATGTCAATATTATACCTAGAAAGTATTATGTACAGATTTGGTCATTGCATCCTTTGTTGAACTTCTGCTATCATTTTCATAGTTGAGTTTCATAGCATCATGTTCCGCTGTACATGTAAAGAATTTCAGGCAAACAAGTGAAACGATCAAGGTACATCTGATGCAATATCTTCCCTTGTACTCCTATTAAGTATTTGTATCCTTTGATGAAATTTAGTTTTTGTATAATCTCAGGTAGATCATATAAAAAGAATCTTTAAGGCAACAAAGGGCAAACAGCTAGATGCAGCAGCAACATAATTCCACGCACCAAATCACCAAATGCACCTACAACCGACAAATGAGGTAAATCGGTCTTTATCATCTATTATTAGATTTCTAAGTTTCAATCCAAAACCAACCGGCAATGAAATAGATTAGTTGTTCGTCAACATGCGATGACTCGTTCGACCCAGTTCCAATTCTTAATTGAGTGCTAACATTTATCGTGTGAATGTGTGATAAAACATAAAGTGAAAATATATTGATAAAAAGAAAAAAAAAAAGAAGAAGAAGAAAAGCAAAGTAAAGAACAGAAAAGAAAAGAAAAGAAAAGAAAAGGACAACATATTTAAGTCTTGTGTTTTGCCATTTCAAACTCATTGCTAACTGCGCAACCTCAAAACACTCTCAGTTGGTTGCAAGAACACTCACTGCAAGATCACCTTCTCATTCCCATTTCCCATTCCTAATCTCTGCAGGGTTTACAATGTTGCTTCGCCCAAACACCAAGATCGATGCCCGCCGGCGCGGCTTCAAGAACCCCATCAACACCGAGGAAGGAAGACGACGAAGAGAGCAAGACTTGGTCCAGATTCGCAGGAACCGGAGGGAACAGAGCTTGAACAAGAAACGCCGCATCGGTGTTGATGCCATGGTAACTAAACTAACCAACTAACTTAACTAACACACCAACTGACTGATTAGTTTGATTGTCTCAGTTTCAGTTTCGGATTCATCGTTCTTGATTTGAGGTTTTATGGTTTGGGATGATTGCAGGGAGCTGGTAGTGTGCTGATGATCCTTCAAGCCGCCGTTGCTGGTGTTGATTCCGATGATGTTAATGAGCAACTGCAGGCGACTACTGGTCTTCGGAAATTGGTTTCTAGTGGTACTACTGCTTCTCGATGATCTTAGTTTTCGCTGTTGTTTTCGATGAAAGGTAGTTGGATTTCAAGATTCTGTTCGGGAGCCTGTGGGATTGCGGTTGCAGTATTAGATTGGGCAGAATTGTAAAGAAATGGGAATGCAAGATGATGTTTAATAGTCGCTTGGAAACTCTCTCCATGTCGATGTAGGATAATAATCAGTGAATCATGCCGACTCAATTGAAATTTCATGGATATGGGAGATCCTTCAGGAGACTACTGTAAGATAACTTCTCAGAAAAATTTTGTGCCCTTGATAGAAGACGGGTGAATGTTGGTGAGTTATTGTTTTCTTGTGTTGCGTAGATTGGGCAAAATTTTTGTGGCATAGATTGAATATGGGTGAATCTAGTGGAATTCTTGTGTTCCTTTTTCATTTGATCCTGCTTTGGTGATTTGATCCTCAAATATTTGCACCAGATAACCCCCCAATCCGTGAAGTTCTACAGTCTGGTGTACTTTCTCGTGTAGTTCAGCTTCTAGGGAACAATGACTCTCCGACGCTGCAGGTTTGCGTTTGCCTACGCTTGTAGGGTTAGATTATAAATGTTGGGATCAGAGGTTGACTGATTGCATTGTTCGGCTTTCTTTTGTTAGCATGAGGCAGCATGGCTTCTTACAAACATTGCTTCTGGGGAATCAGAGGGCGCTTTAGCTGTTATTGGGCATGGAGCTGTCCCAATGTTTGTGAGGCTTCTTGGTTCTCCTCACGTTGCTGTTCGTCACCAGGTAAATTTTTATTTGTGCTCCCAGGTTGCATGAGACATCTATAAAGCTACAGAACCCGTTGGACAAGATCTCTCATTTGGTTTTTGAAATTCAGGTTGTCTGGGCTCTGGGGAACATTGCTGGAACTTCGAGAGAATGCCGTGATGTTGTCCTTTCTAATGAGGCACTTGGAGCCTTGTTGACTCAATTTACAAATGATGTTGAGCTGTCGATGGTGAAAACCGCTACTTGGGCCTTGTCAAACTTTTGCAAACACAAGCCAAAGCCGTCATTTGAACTGGTATGATTTTCTATCATGACTCGCTTTGATTGTTGGTTCTTAGTCGGGGCCTGTAACACAATTTTGATTTCTCAATCTGTATCACGGATCAGACAAAGGCCGCTCTTCCTGTTCTTCAGCAACTAGTTAAATTCAATGATGATGAAGTCCTAAGTGAAGCATGTTGGGCATTGTCCCATCTTTCTGATGAAATCGATGAATCTGATGGCAGCTCTTTGGCTGTCATTGAAGCGGGATTCTGCCCGAGGCTTCTTAAATTGTTACTGTAAGTGTAGGGTGACTGCTTAGTAATTTTGCATTAGTTCAGCTGTTCACTATCGTTTCTTCTCTTTGCAGTCACCAATCAAATGATGTGGTACTTCCCGCACTTCTGACCGTGGGTAACTTGATAATGATTAATGATCATGCTAATACTCAGGTTTGTCCTTCGTATGTGTTGCGATTCCTGCACTTCACCCCGTTGCTAAAATTGTCTTACCTTTTGCTGTCCGAATGCTGATGAAAATGCTATGAATGAAATAATACTATGATTAACAATCTGATCGCCACAAAACGCAAAGAGAACTTCTCTGCTGGGATTGAAAATCATTTTCATGTAATAATGTCTTACACGGAAAGGCCATCCTGTGTTCCATTAGGCGAAATCTGAAGATCCAAATTAGGTTTATTTTCAGTAAGTATGATGCTTCTGAATTACCATTGCAGGCTTGTTATGTATTTGAGCGGGTGCTTATAACTACCATGATCAAGAATGTATAGTTGTGTAGCTCAAGTTTCTTGGTGAATGTTGTTCTGTGCATAATTGATTCGTAAACTTATCACGTTATACTAGAACTTGAGAACAGAATTTTGGAATCCTTATCGTTCTCCTCGTAGGTGCTTTAGAACATGTAATTTATTTTTCTATGTGCTTCTTGTTCTTATTATCTGATTGCCTATCCTCCTCTCCTTCATCTCAGAGTATGATAGACTTTGGAGCTCTTCCACCTCTTGTGGAATTGCTGAAAAATCCTAGAACGGATACTATCACGAGAGAAGCCTGCTCTGTCATTATGACGATCACTGTTGGAACAAAGGAGCTCCTAGAGGTATACTTTAAGTTATTTCCGTACAGGCCTGATTCTGGAACAATGGACCATCAGATATCGTGATGTTGAATGTAAACTTCCAAAGCTTTTAAAATGTGAATACTAAAACTGGATTTAACTGGACCTTGTTCCAAATATCGGTTCGTCCAGCCGAGAAAAGGCAAAAGATTTGAGTGCATACCCTTAGTATGCGAGTGTGAGAGTTCGACTGAAGCTCATCTAAGGTTAATTGGCTCCCTAAGATTAATTGGCTTTCTAAGTGCATGCTGGGATATCAAACTTTTCTCAACAGTGTAAGTTGTTTGTGAAATGTGGAGTCTATTGGTACATAAAAAACTATCCTAATTTGTTCAACTGCTGCAGGTTGTTTTCCAAGCTGGTATTGTAGGTCCTCTTGTTAACCTGCTTGAACAAGCCGAGCTCGATATCAGGAAAGAGGCTGCATGGGCAATTTCAAATGCTACGCGCGTTGCTTCAAATGAGCAAATCAGGTATGAAGTTTTTGTTGTTTTTCCTTTTTACTTTCCTTCAGAATCCCATGCTCACTTCATCATCGTGCAGGTTTCTCGTGCATGCAGGCTGCATAAGACCGATATGCAGTCTCTTGGGTTGCGATGATCCATTCGCCATTTACTCTTGCTTAGTAGCGCTGGAGAACATCTTGAGGGCTGGAGAAGAGGAGAAGAAAGGCATTAATGTTTATGCCCAGATGGTTTCCCAAGCTGGAGGTGCGGAGAAGGTGTGGAACCTTCAGGGTAATGATCACGATGACATAGATGAAGCAGCTGTTGAAATTCTTGAATTATATTTCGAAGAATTGTATGACTAGAGGTATGTGATCTTGTCCTATTTCTTTGTCTAGCTAGAGATGAAGTCCTGTGTCCCACATGAATTTCCAAGAGTTATTCGAACTTTCTATGATCTGGACCGTACTTTTCTCATGGTTTGTGTGAGTTCCGTATATATGCTATTAAGCATAGCATGCATCTGCAGAGAGTGAAAGGCTCCGACTCTTGCGCATTACATTTTATCTGCAGTCCATACTCCATATCTCTATCTAAGTTGCTTAGTCAAGGCTTTTAGGTCCTTGGCACGACTCTCGTAGCGCTAGAAGAATCGGAATGCTTCAGTTGATGCATGTCTATTAATGTGTCTTTTGCAAAGAATCGGAATGCTTCAGCCAGATAGTAGTGCACAAATTTTTAGGTCTTTATGTTTCTGGTTGAATGTTTATCAAGACTCAGGCATCCTCACTTTGCACAATTAGCAGGATGGGTGCTCAGCAGCGGGCTGGATCGAATGAAGTCCTTGTAGAGGTCGAAGAAGGGTTGGCCGAAGCCCACAGGGGTCCTGAGTTTGAGCCCATCAGCTGTTTTTGGTGTCTTGAATGTGCTACATCATCGCTGGTGCTTGAATTGAAGTGTAGGTACTTGTCGGCATATGTCCATATTAGAGATGAAAAGTATTACGTACAGAGTTGGTCATTGTATCATTTGTTCAACTTCTACTGTCATTACATAGTTGAATTTCATAGAATCGTATGCATGTAAAGAATTTCAGGCATACAAGTGAAAAAATATCAAGGTAATTCAGACAAGATATCCCTTCATGCCTTTAGAAGTGCATGTCAGCCACAAGCTATCCCTTCATGCCTTTAAAAGTGCATGTCACCCTCGCTCGAGGAACGTGTATGTTTGCAATCCCCCTCGTCTACAGGTGTGAATGAATCTCTCTAAGCGATTACAAACTCGGATATCGAAGGTCATCTGGGGGACAAACCTTGGAATTAGTCCTGTCATCGACACTAGATGTTTTTACTTCTGAGTGTGTCCCCCTGTACATAAAACTAGATGGCTCAGCTTGGTTAAGGTGGTTCCCTTCATCGACACTAGAAGCTTGGCCCGATTGAACTCCATTCTATGTTGATTATGTCATCCGCAAACAATAATTTAGAATAAGAGTTTCAGCGACAACATTTATCGTGCGGCTCAGCTGACAGTTCCCTACATCAACACCCGAGGACTCATCTAACGAACTACTGTATTGTGTTTTTCCTTGGGAAAAATACAAGTATATAGTCTTGGTTGCAAACTCTCTAACGACTGCTGAGCCTCTTCAAATTTCAAACACTGTGAGTTTGTTGCAAGATTCCCAAAGAGTTTATCTTCACCAGGCATGGCTTCAACTCCTCCGTCAACTCCCTTCATCGCCGTATCGCAACCTGGAACAACATCATGACCAATGCTCGCAGGCATGGCTTCAAGAAAGCCTTCGATGCCCAGGAAGAATGCAGACGACGAGAGCAAGACCTGGTCCAGATCCACAGGAACCGAAGGGAGCAAGCTAGCCGCATTGGTGGTAATGGCATGGTAACTAAACTAACTAACGAACTTGATAGTTGCTCTTTTGTCTTATTGATTTGTGGCTTTGGCTTCGCAGTTCTTGATTTGTGGTTTTGATGGTTTTGAATGATTGCAGGGTGGTGAAAATGTGCTGGATATCCTCATTAATGCCGTTATTGGTGTTAACTCTAACAATGATAATGATCGACTTTTGGGGACAACTCGTATCCGGGAATTGCTTGGTGGTGGTACTACTTCTCTATGATCTTTGTTTCGCTATTTTCAATGAATGGTAGTTGGGTTTCGATGTTCTGTTCAGGAGCTTGTGGGATAGCGGTTGTGGTATCGGATGCTTGGAAATTCGCTCCCTATCTGTTGATCTTGGATACTACATAACAATGACTTCCCGTATTATTTTTGTTACCTGGATTGGATATGGGTGAATCTTGAGGAGTTCCTGTGTTCTTCTTTGATATGATCCTGCTTTGATGATTCTAAGAACATACGGTGTTGGATCCGTGGAATCCCTGCAGATAGAAAGGATCCCCCGATCAATGAAGTTGTACAATCTGGTGTTCTTCCTCGTGTAGTTGAGTTCCTAGAGAGAAATGATGTTCCAGAACTGAAGGTTTGAATTTGCATAATGCTTGTATGGTCAGGTTATAACTGTCTTGATCTGGAGTTGAATGATGTCATTCTTGGGCTTTCTTTTGTTAGCTTGAGGCGGCATGGCTTCTTGCTAATATCGGCTTTGGGAAACCAGTGGACGCCTTAGCTGTTGTTCATCATGGAGCTGTCCCTGAATTTCTGAGGCTTCTTGATTCTCCACACGATCATGTCCGCACATCGGTACCTGAAAATTTATGCTGTGGAAGACCCACTTCTTATAATGAAGTGAAACAGGCTAAACTCTTTTGTCATTCTCCCTCATTTCGTTCTTGAAATTCAGGTTTTACGGGCTTTGGCAAACATTGCTGGCAATTCGAAGAGTGCCGTGATTCTGTCCTTTTAGAAGTGGCACTTGGTGCCTTACTGACTCGATTTCCTGATGATGATGATGATCTATCAATAGTGAAACTCGCATCTTTGGCCTTGTCAAACTTTTGCAAACAAGAGCCGAAGCCATCGATGGAGATGGTTCTTCCTGTTCTTCAGCGTCTGGTTCGTTTCAAAGATGATGATGTTCTGGATGATGTGTGTTGGGCATTATCCTATCTTTATGAGGAAATCGATGGAAACAATGTACCCGGGTTGGCTGCCTCTGTAGAGATGTTCCGCCCCACGCTTTTTGAGCTAGTATTAATGTAAGTGTAGGATTCTGCGGATGAAATCTAATGATTAATTGGCTCCAGTATAATTTTGATCGTTCACTCCCTTCTCATCCAATTGCAGTCACCCATCACGTAAAGTAAAAGTTCCTGCCCTTCGCGCCGTTGGGAACATTCTTGTAATTGATCGTGTTCAGGCTCAGGTTTGTCCCTCATACATAATGTGCTTCCTACACCTCGCACAGTTGGTAGCATTGTCTTTACCTTTCACTGTCCGAAACCTGATGGAAGAATGTTGGGAATGAAGAGAAATTTGAATTGCAAGATTATGAGGAAAAGCTTTCCATGGAACTGCATGAAACTCACATGGAACAATGGATTGTGCTTTCATTGCCGCACTTGCATGAAAGTGCCAAATTTACAGTGATGTTTGAGCTTATATATGTATATCAAGAATCGGTCTTGTGTAATAAGCACTAGGCCGAAACCTAGCTAATTAGATGATATATTTCTTACCTCCGATATCTCCGGTTTATTTCCTGTTTTGCAATTTGCAGTATATATTTTGATTGATGGACTTGGTATTTATCTGCTTGGCTGATTAACTTGTTATTCCTGTCTGTACATTTGTTCACTTTTCAATTTCTACTCAAAGGATGTATTTTTCATAGTTGTACGCTTATTCGGCATAATGCTGTATACTCCCATACATCAATTAGATGTACCACAACTCTTCCGAGTTCCGAGCGCTGAAAACTGGTCTGCATTAAGCTAGGGTCTCAACAATAGTTCTCATATAGGAAAGTGTCCACTGGGTGCCACTGAAAATTTTCTTCGTTTTATCTCATTATGCTTGTAATACGAGTTCTTCTTAAGACGTCGCTGAAGTCTTTGAATTTCATCTGGCGATTCTAAAACTCAATCGTCTATGATACTGAATAAACCAGCTGGTATCCGAATCAGTTGTATGTTATGTGAAGTATGATGCTGCTGAATCACCACTGGAAGCTTGCTGTTAGGTCTCTTCTTGATAAGACTCGAGCAAATGACCCAGGCTTTCTAGATTACTCTGAAGTTGATTTTTTATATTCATCTGAAATCATTCCGAGATGTCAATCTTTTCAAGTTGTTTAAATTGTTTGGTGCAATGTGCAGGCTGGTATCGAAGCTACTGTAATCGACTATCTTGTCAACCTGATCAAACATGCGGAGTTGGATATGAAGAAAGAGGCAACGTGGGCATTGGCGAAAGCTGCATTTGTTGCGTCAAATGAACAGATCAAGTACGATTTATATGTGAATTGGTTTCCCTTTTCCTGTGAAATCCCGCACTGACTTCATCATCGTTCAGGTGTTTCGTGGATAAGGGCTGCATAAAACCGTTATGCAATCTCTTGGGTTGCAACGATACTCGGCTCAAGTGGTTATGTTTAAAAGTACTGGAAAAGATCTTGTGGGTTGGGTCGGAGGAAGGTATCAAGGGAACTAGTGGACAGTCCAACGTTTACTTCAAGATGCTTGAAGAAGCTGGAGGTCTCTTCTCTTCTCTTTCTTTATCAAATCAATTCCCACACTCAAACAACAACAATTTAGGGTTTTCACTCAAACAACAACCACCACTTCGATTTCTTCCTTCTCCTCCTCGATCGATGGATCAATCTAGGGTTTCCACTCATCACCATGTCGTCGTCGTGGACCAAAGACGCCGACGTCCACCAAAACCCGCTCAACGTCGCCGCCGCCGATGATGACGACGACGATTAAGAGGTAATTGGATGCGGTTTTCTTGTCTCAGGTGTTGGGTTTTGTTGTCTTTTTTTGGTTGATTGGTGTGGTGTTGTTGATTGGGGTTTCGTCTTCGTCGTTGTAGGTCGAGGGTTTGCTGGACAAGACAATGCCGAACATGCATCCCTTATCATTGCATCATCCTTGAGTTAATTAGATCTTTAAGAACAAGAAGCACTGGCTGTGTCTCCTCGACAATAAATATTCAACAGAAAAGTGTATCAGTATGAATCGTACAAAGCCAGTGCTTTTTATTCTTACAGATCTAATTAATTCAAGAGGTGATGCTATCGTAAGTGATGCATGTTCTTACTGAATGATGACGGCAATGAGATACACCTGATGGCTGCCAGAATTCTTGAAAGATATTGTGTGGAAAGAGACGTCGTGTTTCAACTGAAAACCATGGGTGTGTGGATTAGGGGAGAGGGAAGCTGGATTCCATTTTAATTAGAGGTATGATCTCTATATGGAACTTGTACGGGCGTTGTTCTTCTCAACGTTTCGATTTTGCACTTCAGTATCACAAATGCCTACTTGTCATTTGAGATGTGAATGAACACATTATCTCTCCTTTAAGCCTAGGTGACTTACATGGATAAGCTAGTATATGTTTAGTTTTAAGACCGCTTTTCTCCACAGGGTACATACTTGGCACAGTATTGGTTGATACTGCTGATAGAGATGCAGTTTGCAGCAGTCACGTTGGCTGTTGTTGAAGCACCAATGATTTTCCTTTAAAAAAAAAAAATGTACCGATAAACAATCTATCACAAAACTTTTACCCGACTTATGCAGATTACCCACAGAATACCGATTTATGCAGATTAGCCACAGAATAGACAACAATTTATACATAGCACAAGAACACCCAAAGTCTTTGTCTTCCTAACGGAAAAACTAGTCAGAAGGATTGACCAAAAGAGAGAGAAAAAAAAAATCAAAAGAATACCAAAAATTTAATATGTTGAATCAAAATTTTGTACTATTAGATTGCAAAATCATACAAAAATTAGACATATGCATTAGTCTAAAGCAAAGAAAATGTACATGAAAAACAATATGAAAACTACGGTAGATAAGAAAAAAAATTAAATTTAGCTTGCTAGTATCGAGTTGTTTGTCTGAAGGACAAACAAATAGGGGAAAGGAAACCAACAACATAGATACTTGCACGTACGAAATTTATAAAATACTCTTTAGATTTTGGGGATTTTTGTGAAAAAGAAAATAACTTTATGACAAAGAAATATTATTATTATTTTTAAATTTTGTGCAAAAGATGTAATTTATCTTGTGCAATAAGGTAAAATTTATCCCTTTTTTTCCTATTTATTGGATCCCGTCATCATCAATTGGACAGTTTTACCATTGAGTATTCCATTATGGCGTTTGATCCCCTAGCTTCCGAGAAGAGAGTTCAGGAAAGATTCAAAAGGATCATGCGCAAAGTTCAGGCGAAAAAGCTTCAAGTTAAGACGCTGAAACCGATGAAGGAGATTGCGAAGAAGACTGAAGGTACAATCCTGGCTAAAGTTTCTCCTAAGGAAACCAAGAATCGGGCTAAAAGCTTCTCCTAAGGTAACCGAGAATCGGGCTAAAGCTTCTCCTAGGGAACCCGGAAATCGGGTTAAAGCTTCTCCTAAGGAAACCAGTACGTTCTTGCTTCTACTTGAAAAGCGTCAAGAAATCCAAGAGTGCCAATATCCGCCAAGAAATCCAAAAGTGCCTAGAAATCCAAAAGCGCCAAGAACACCAGAAGATGAGAGAGGTTGCTCGGTTTAAGCTACGGAAGGTAATTAAGAATAGCTAATATCATGTTAACTTGTTATTGAGCAAACATCAATGCAAGAACTTTAACTTTGATTAACTCAGGTGAGATATATATCTTCTTTTTTATCTGCAGCGAATAAGGTTCTAATCAATTTCCTTTGCTGCAGATGGAGGAATCGGCAGACTATGTGGATGATATCGGTGTCATGAACGACTTTCTCAGATTGATTGGCGACAAGTCCTTTCGCTATGCTGAAAATTCTCATGATGATTTCAGATTTTGGAACCAAAAGAGACATTCAGGTCTGGCGGAGTATTCGGTCTTCGTTTTAGAAAGAAGGCCAAAATTATTCATGGCTTCAAGCAGGGGTTCAAGAATGCTTTGTTCTGTTATGCTTGTCCCGCGCTTGAGATCAGTATGGTTTTCCATCTGGAACGAAGGAGCCCGAAGGAAGTAGCGAGCTGAGATGATCTCCATCTAATGAAGCTTCGCTTCAATGTAGTATAGTTGCTCCTCCTGGAGTGAACTAATTAGTTTTGTTTTTCAGGAGGCCAACATTTTTGTTGTGTTTGTATGTTTGGACGTTCCTGCTATGTATAGAGACTTTGATTGCCCATATAAGTAGCTGCCCCTCCCTTATGTGATTCCTTGTATTAGTCCTTGTTTCCTACGGCGGCCAAGCCCATGTAGGCTTAGGAAACTATTGTGAGATTGCATATCGGGGTGAGGGAGATGAGTAGAGGGCAAAGGTACGATGTATGATTGGAGTTTCATGTATCTTTTTCTATATAATGCAATGAAAAGCTTTACCTTGTCTCAGATGACGACGATGACAGTTTTATATTTCCTGACTTAGCTCTGCCTAATAGCTGTTCAAGTATCTTCTTCCACTTTGTTATAAAGCTTGAGGTACTTAAGAATGGCATAACATACTCCATACGTTCGCCCGAATCTTTCTAATGAAGCGCTACAGACCTTGGCCCTGAATCTGTTATTTGTGTCCTATTATTGCCTTGGTTTTGGTTTCTGATGGAACTCCAAATGACGCCTGTATGTGTGCCGTTAGGTCAGGAATACAGGTGTCTATGTTATAACAGTTATCAAGGAAAAATTTTACTTGTTTATGGTACCTTTCTTGATGATCTGATCAAGTCACGCCAGAAATCACAGCATTAGCACTACAGAAATCGCATACGGAATTTGAGTATGTTGTATTAGTTTAGCCGGTCAGGAAAGTAGACGTTGTAATCCCGATACAGTTGGATTGTACCTAAAGCACCAATATGGCAATATAGACACACCTGCAGTGCTAAATATACAGTTAATGACAAGAATCCATCAAGCATGGTATTAACCCGCACGAAGAATTTCACGTTGACGAGAATCAAAGCGAGTTCAGGAGCCAAACCCATTATTTCAATGATAATAACTTCAGAAAGCAAATTCGATATCCACAACAAAACATTGTTAACCACATAATCATTTAAAGTATGCATCCAATACAGAAGTCGAGACCCCCAAGTATTGCTCTTGACTTCTAAATTCAGTTCAACGACGAACTGCTTTATTCTAATATTTCATCCGTTGGACTCTTCAGTTCAACAGCTTTCCCAGCTGCTGCAAACCAACGGGCGCTGTATCATGGCGAATCAAAAACTCAAAGCTAGAACAGGTAATGCAGCAAGAGTGGAAGTCAAAGTGGAAATAATGTAGATGCGACAGACTATGTCATAGAGGTATAAGGCAAACAACGCTATGTGAAGTGCTATACAGACAACAAAAACACTGTCAAGGCCAAAGTACACGAGCCATATGCATCTTAATATAACACAAGATCAGCCCAAAAAAAAATTAAAAAAAAATCATGTACTGATAAACAATCTGTTGCAAAACTTTTACCCGACTCATGCAGATTACCCACAGAATAGACGACAATTTATTCATAGCACAAGAACGCTGAGAATCCCATTCCATCGTGAGATTCCTACACTAAGACAGAAATGTTAGCGATGCAGTAGTCGTTTTTACACAGCGGCTTAAAACTCCAACCTCGTCTGTTCATTTTTTTTCATGGTTCTCAAATACTTAATACGACTACTCCTAAAAATCAACACATAAAATAGAGAGTTATGTTATGGGATAATCAACATTTACGCGTTATGGGACGATTAGACAATTTTTTGGAAAGATGTTATGAAACGCAAGAGTTACTCAAGTTAAAGTATTATCACCATTTGGCACAAGAAAACTAAAATCAGGTCGAGTCTGTTTCATAACTGTGAAAACTAAAACCAGTAAAAGAAATGAAAACCCAATAATAAAAATAAAAAATGACTATATAAAATAAAACAATTTTTTATAAAAAAAATTAAATAATTAAAAATCAGAAACAGAAACCAATAAAAAAAATCAACAAGATACCAAACAGACTCTAATTAGATATTGTCACTATCCCCTCTACTTACAGTGTTTGATATAACAACCACCACCAGTTCTCCTGTTTTTTTCGATCGATCGCTAGGGTTTTCATCTCACCATCATGTCGTCGTCATCGCCGAGCAACGACACCGACGCCGACAGAAACCCGCACGATGTCGCCGACGACGCCTCCGCCGCTGCCGCTGCCGCAGAGCAAGACGCGAAGATAAACTAAAGAACTCCTTCGGTTTCGTTGTCTTGTCGAATCCCCTTCGGTTTCGTCGTCGTTGAAAGGAGTTGGTTCTTGATTGGAAACGATGGAGATGGAATGACAGGAGATGGAATAGAGATAGAGATGGGGTTGGTGGTGAGGCTTGTGACAGGATTGGGAGGAGGAATAGTTGTTTGAGAATTTCCTGATGTTGGCGTGGTGACAACATGAGAAGAGGATTTAGATGACATTTTTGTGTGTGCGTGTGTGTGGATCGAAAGGCGTGAGCCGAATTGGAATGGCTCTGATACCAAGTTTGAATTTGGAAGCATCATCAATTGAAATACAAAAGTTCTGTTCGTTGCCTCACTAGCTGAATCTGTACATTATATATAATGAAACAGCTAACAAGAGATTGTTGTAACAACCACGCCTGACTCAACTCCTATTTTTAAACAGTTGAGATAAAAGAAGAAAGATAACAACTTCCATCCTAAAATCATGGAGTAACGTTCAAAGATCTACATTCCTTAACAGATGGTGATGCAGGTTGGGCGACTTCAGCAAATGATTGGTTTGGTTTGTTCCGATGACGATGATTCTCGACTCGAAGGGACTCATGGCATTTGGAAGCTGCTTGATGCTAGTATTACTCATCTTCTTCTCCCTCGATGATTCTTTGTTGCAGGGGGTGTCAATAGTGAAGAGTTTGTGGGATCGAAATTGCTTTGGGATTGTGTTATGTGATTTGAATCTTGATAGTGAAAATGAAATTGCTGATAATATTACTCCTCTTCTTCTCCTTCGATTCTTTGTTTCAGGGATGTCAATAGTGAAGAGTTTGTGGAATCGAGAGCGTTTTGGTGCTGATAAAATCGAATGTCTGATGAGATTTTTAGAGGACTGACTAATATTGAAATGAGGTTTGGAGTAGGAGAGATTTCACATGGATATTGAGGAGTCGTTGTTCTTGTTTTCTTCATTGTTTTGATACATGTGTTCGGTATATATATTTGTAGAAGGTGGATTTGGCCTGTTTCATGAGGTCGAGCAATCAGGTGTCATTGGTCGTCTAGTTGAGTTCCTAGAGATAGACGATTCTCCAGAACTGCAGGTTTTCATTTGTGTAATATTCATGGACGTTCAGTAGCTAATTACCTGGAAATGCAATACACCATGAAACATCTCTGTGGGGCTTGAAGACCCTCTTCATGTGGTTTCCCCTTCGCAATCTCATTATGTGTGGCATCCTTGACAGGAAACTATCTTCCTTTGAAGTTCCATGAAATTTTGGTGAAATGACATTGTTCTTGCTCGTAAGGAATTCTGCTTGTGGACCGGATATGCCTTTTAAGCAACGTTATTTTGGAAACAGTTTCACTCTACTTTGGATGAGGGTGATTCTCTACGATGTTGAATGCTTTGCTTAAAGCTTTGAGTGGAGTATGCTATCATTTCCTTGTGACACCATTCTTGCATGATAAGAACCAAAAAGTGCATGGAAATGTGGAACCCATCAGCCCTCTTTGCTAGCTCTTTCTGCCATGGCCAATAATTTGAGGTGCTTATAATTTACCATGATCAGGTATTTGATTTTTTTCTGTGGTTTCACTTTCACTTGATTATTGAATCCATCACTAGGAGAATTCATCCTTAATTTACCACAATCCTTAATTTACTTGCTTATAATTTACCACAATCCTTAATGTTCTCTTCCTACATGCTCTTGTACTTGGAGGTTTTGAGACAAATGAGAAGGTTGTAAGCAATATCTTTCTTGTAATGAGATTTTCTATGATGAATTCATCCGTTCTTGGCAGCAGTTTTGATTCTTTCTATTCTCTTTTGTCTCAAGTTGGGATTGACAAACAGAATTCTCTATGCATGCTTAACCTGTAAACGCAAGATGGTTGACATGAGCATCTGAACATTGT
>JAOVYX010004814.1:0-37807 GCA_035668315.1 Drosera spatulata
CAATTAGCCGTCGTCTTTCCCTTACCACGATCATATGTGTCAAAGAGGAAGTCATTCACAACATATTGTTTGAACTTAACATAAATCGCTGGGCCGACTGCAATTGCCTTTATGATCTCATTACCTTGTAGCCACATCGCTTTTGAATGGATCAAACAGGTAAATTATGATATTTGTAAAGTCCAAGCTTTATGAATACTAATATTTTTGGACTCACATGATTTTTCAACCAAACCGGCCATATACTACGACCTTCCGTCCAAGCTGCCTCGGTAGTACTAACACAACCTCTCCTCACCATGTCTTCCTCGAACAACCCATAAAATCTGGACTGTTTCATTCACAAAATCTTACTTAGACAAGCAATATGTTATTATCATTTTAAGTGAATTATCTTAAATGATACCTCTCAAATGGTGTAACAAGTTCACAATTATTCAGGATGTATCTATGACCTGTCTTGACATCTCGCTCCTCAAGTACGAGCTTCTTATTTGACCTTTTGTTTTTCTTCCTTTCTCACTCAGAGCATATCCTTCATTTCTTCGAATGACATCAGGAAGGTCAGGATCATCCTCGTTATCACCATCTCTTCTAGCACAAGGAGGAAGATCATTAGCCTTAGAATCCACGCTCTCTGGAAAATACAATTTTGCAAAATTACTTGCTTCCTCCAAAATATAAGCTTCACATATAGAACCCTCAACATGAGCTTTATTCCCCATTTCTACTTCAGATGAAATAAGAACCTACATAAAAGAGCTATGTGAGTTTCAAAGTTGATAATACCTCCCTTGTAATGATGCGTAATATGAAGCATTACCTTTCAAAGACATACATCCACCTGTAGTGAACAGGTCCTGCTATCTTTGCCTCAGACGGTGGATGGATTGGGAGATGTTCCATTGAGTTGAAGAAACCCGAAGGCAAAAATCTCTCTAATTTACAAATAATCTCAGGAATGAACCTCTCTAATTGCTCCATGTAACCGCGAGTAATACAATTGCAGTATAAGTCCTTGAAAAATTGACTCAGCTCCGTGAAAGCTTGCCATACATTCGATGGCAATAACTCCTTGAACGCAATTGGGATCAAACACTGCATAAACACGTGACAATCATGGCTTTTCATGCCTCGAAGCTGCCACTCAGACTCTCGAATGCAACGACGAAGGTTGGAAGCATACCCATCGGCAAACTATAGACCCTTCACCCAATCACACAACATCTTTCGTTGGTTTTTCTCAAGAAAAAAAAGGAGCTTTCGACATCAATAGTTGTGTCTTACCATTATGACCATCACTTTTCACAACGTGAAATCAACGTCTTTTGCAGTAGAGTGCCAAATCTCTTCTTGATTTTACATTATCTTTGGTCTTCCCCGTGACATCCATCACCGTGTTGAAAACGTTGTCAAACATGTTTTTCTCCATATGCATCACATCAAGATTATGATGGATCAGAAGCTTGCTCCAGTACGAAAGATCCCAAAATATGCTCTTCTTGCTCCAATTATGACAGCTATGAAAACCAACTGCTGCAGATGGTAGATTATACTTCAAACGTTCCAACGTGGTGGGGATCCTGGAAACACTAATAAACACCTCATCTCCACTTCGAATACTGATTGGGGGGAGGGGGGCAAACTCTATCTTATTCTTCATAAATCCACTCTTGTTCTTCCTGAAAGGGTGATCCAATGGCAAAAATCGATGATGACAATCAAACCAAGAATGTTTCCTCCCATTCTTGAGGTGGAATGACTTCGTCCTCTCCATGCGATGAGGACAAGCCAAACAACCAGCTGTGCTCCACCCAGATAGCATCCCATAAGTAGAAAAATCGCTAATGGTCCAAAGCAAACAGGTTCTTATCTGGAAGGTTTGGCGCTAATGCACATCGTATGTCGGTATTCCAACTTCCCACAAACTAAGAAGTTCCTCTATCAGAGGCTACAAATATACATCTAAATTTCCCTTCAGATTCTTTGGACCTGGGATGATCATATTCAAAAACAAATACGGTCTCTTCATGCACATATTGAGAGAAAGGTTATACGGTGTGAGAATGACGGGCCAGCAAGAATACTCCTTCCCTGACTTTCCAAACGGTGCAAAACCATAGATGCAAAGTCCCAAACGTATGGGAAAGTAAGGTCCACGTGTTTCCATGCCTCGGTGTCAGAAGGATGTGCCATCACGTCAGCATATCGATGAGAAGTAGCATGCCAAGACATGGCCTCGCTGGTTACACTATTAGCATACAATCGCTGCGGCCTTGGGGTTATTAGGAAATAACGAAGCACACTCACACCTGATCGCCTCTTAGATCTCCTCTTCTCCTTGAATCGGTCTGCATTACAGATTGAGCATCTTTCTAATCCTGCAAAGTCTTTCCAGAAGAGCATACAATCGTTTAGACAACAATAAATCTTTTTTCACAGGAAGGTGCAACCCTTTCATCAGCGACTTGATGTCGTTCATCCCGTCCTTCATGATGTTATTTGGGAGGCACACGTCCTTCAACAGCTTACAGATTCCATCCACCGCTCCATGAAGGAGGTTATATTCGCATTTAAAAGTCAGAAGTCTTGAAGTAACGGCCAAAAGAGACATTTTGCATCCATCGTACAAGGGACACTGAGAGGCATTCAACATGTCAAAATAGTGCTTCGACTCCGGAGAAGGAGCCTCGTCATATTCATGTTCATTTGCAGCCTCGGTCTCTTCATAATATTTTGGAGGAAAAGTATCAACCAGCATGTTCTCGTAATTGTTATGAGCCTGAAAAAGTATTAGACGGTCCAGCAACATCTACTTGAGGATCTGTCCCCCATGTTTGATCATGGTAGACCCAAAAATAATAATTTTTTCTGAAACCCCTAGTTACAAGGTGATACTTCAGATCATCTACTATTTGGAATCTACCGTTCTTACACTTCGTACAAGGACATCTCAAACGTCCGGGGAAACGACCCTCGTCGTGTTGAAGAGCATTATTGACAAACTCTTCGATCCCTTCAACAAATCGCGGATGCAAGTACAGTCCATCCAGCCGTTCATACATCCAAGATCGATACAACTCCATATCGATCAAATTTCTACATATCAACAAGTAATACATGTTCGATCAGCATAGTTGAATAATGTATGTTTGCTTCATTATGGAAGTAATTAAAAGAATTTATGCATATCTCATGGACCTGGGATTAGAAGTCCTTTGTATTAATTGCAACTACTATACAAATCGCATGAATTATGCAATGAGCAAACCTTTTAAAGTCTCATAATTTTTAGGGGATGCCAAATAGGAACCATTATATATCATGTTTTGTTATGGCAAATGCAATATTCTCACAAATTTCTTGCTCTTTCACAGCGGAAAATTTCTGTAGACACATAAACATGGACCCAATTTTCTAATTCTAGTTAACCTCGTTCAAAAGCCTAACTTCATTCAAACTTGTTTACTTTCGTTTAATAGCCTAACTTCAAAAGCCTCGTTCAACTATGGAACGACCTCATTCAAAAACCTAACTTACATAACCGTGATATACCTTGTTAATCTAACATCAATCACCCTTAATCGCCTGATCTCCGTACATCATCACCAACCTCCAACCCATCGCAACCCGTGGATCATCGTTCCATTTCAACCACAGTCCACATCATAGCATTCAAGAAATCCAATATTCTAGCAAACTGTACAAGGATATCTCAAACAGTCGTGCACATAACACATCTCACTGAGCAATTTATGTTCATTTTAAGGTGAACGCGGTGCCGTTGTCGTGTCACGAACCGGGCCAACTGTCGGGGCGAGATGTGGGTTGGTGGTGGTATTCGATGTTCCTGGTGGTTGGTGGTGGTTCGTTCTCACCTAGTGAAGGCGGTGATGGGGCAGGAGATACGGCGGCGGCTGGATGGAAGGACGCTGGGGGAGGCGGCGGCTAGAGCGAAGGGCCAGAACCAACGACACGGAGGCTGTTGTTGGCGGCAGAGGCTAGAGTTTGATGTGGCGAGTGGTGGCGGATCTCAAGGACACCTCGATCCAGAGCCTGAGCGAATGTCGGAGTGACGGCATCTGCGAATGTCAGAGTGGCGGCGTCTACGAATGTCAGAGTGGCGACGGCGGCGAATGTCAGAGTGACGACGACGGGGAAAGGATGGACCGGAGGCAGCGGTGGTCTGGTCGGCGGTGGGTAGGATCTGAGCGGCCGTTGTCGGGAAATTTTTATGGATCTGAGCATGGGGATCTGATCGACTGGATCTGTTTATGGTAAAACCTTTGCAACGGGATCCGTCACAAAAATCAATATCCTGTGATGGATCCGTCGCAAATACTATCCAGTTTGATACGGATCCGTCTCCATACTTTGACCGACGATACAAAATAACCCTCATTATCCTAATTTCCAACTCATAAGATAACCATTGCCTTTAACATCATCGACGTAACAAGCTATTCCAAAGTTTTTTTGTAAAATTGTTTAGTTTTCACTTACTTTATATGTTAGAAGTAATTACTAATATATCAAATCCTAACATAAACGATAATTAGTTTGTAACGGAATTTTTTTAAAAAAAATTATCAAGACATCATGCTTTATTTTAACAAACTTAAACGTATCGTCGTATACGACAAAAATTTTAACGATGTAAAATCAAAAAATAAAAAGTTGAGATTATGCATCATTTGCGACGGAATCCGTAGCAAATACTATCCAGTTTGATCCGTTTCCATACTTTGATAGACGATACAAAATAATCCTAATTATCCTAATTTCCAGCTCATAAGATAACCATTGCCTTTAACATCGGAGTAGCAAGCTATTCCAAAGTTTTTCGTTACATTGTTTAGTTTTCATCTACTTTATGTGTTAGAAGTAATTACTAATATATCAAATCCTAACATGAACGATAATCAGTTTGTAACGGAATTTTTTTTTTTAAATTATCAAGACATCATGTTTTATTGTAACAAACTTAAACGTGTCTAAGTATACGACACGAAAAAATATTTACACCGTAAAAATATAAAAATAAAAAATTAACCTTATGCATAATTTGCGACAGATCCTTCGCAAATCCTTTCCAGTTTACTACGGATCTGTCTCCATAGTTTGACCGATGATACATAATACACACACATATTTTTTCTAAGTGATACAAACCCATTTAGTTGAGACGGATCCATAGCAAAAAAGGATCCATTAAATCTTCTTGCTATGGATCGGTCGCGATTATTTACATGTTTGCGATGGTAGTTGATTTATCGGTCGCAAAGAATTCATTTTTTTTTATTTTTCTTAAAAATCATTATTAGAGACGGATCCGCCATAATTCTCAACTGAGTGCGATGGGTGATTTCCGTAGCACAATATTTCCGTTGCAAAACCAAACTATTCCCAAGTTGGAACCTTCATCACAAGTTCAGAACTATTCCCAAGAACAAAACCAAACTCGGATTTGCGAGGAGTTGGATATACTTGAAGAACGTTGAGTAATGTTTTCAATCTGACAAAAGGATTTCAACAAAGAATAAACGAATGCTTCAACGGCAAAGTGAAGCCAAGAAGTTTTCAATTAGATGGCTTAGGCTTAACGAAAGCCAAGTTCGGAGTTCGCATGACTGGGAGCAAGTTAGCAAATAAATGGGGAGGACCATTCCAAATTTCAGCAGTTCTCAAACAAGGGGCATACAAACTAACTCGGGTAAGGAAACTTGAACAAATTTTCAAACGCCGACGATTTAAATTTCTATTACCCTTAGGAGTATTTGTTTGTAATTCCTCATTATCCTTTTACGAACAATTTCAATTTCTTTTCAATAATATTTCATTTCAGTATTCTGGTCGAAGATTCTATAACACTTGAACCCGAGTTCGAAGAAAAACAACAAGGTCCAAGAATTCAGGTCAGAACAAGATCTCTGACCTGAAAAAATGCCAAGCCCAACACCTCAAATAAGGATGACAAGGGAGAGGCTTAAAGGATTTAGGTCGGAAAAGGATGTCTGGCCTGGAAATAATACTTAAGCCGACCATCCAAAAGTGGGTGGAAAGGAAGAAGGAAAAAAACTTAAATGATTCAGACCAGAACGGGGTCTTCGACTAGAAAATGAAATTTAAGTCGGCCACTTATAAGGGGAGATAAGAAGACTTAAGTCGTTCAAGGTGGAACAAGATCTCTGACCTCAGAAAAATGCTTATTTCGACCATCCACAAGTGAGTGCAGGAAAACTTTAATAGATTTAAGTGATTCAGGTCGGAACAACATCTTTGACCTCGAGATGATGCTTAGGTTGGCCATCCATACGTGGGTGGAGGAAAAATTCAACAGATTTAAGAGATTCAAATAGGAACAAGATCTTTAGCTTGTAGATGATGCGTAGGTCGAACATCCACATGTGAGTGGAGGAAAAAATTAACAGATTTAAGTGATTCAAGTCGGATAGGATCTCAGGCCTGGAGATGATACTTAAATTGGCCATTCATAAGTGGATGGAGGAAAAAGATCACAGATTTAAATGATTCAAGTCGAAACAGGATCTCTGACCTGAAAATGATACTTAACCTCTTATAAATAGGAGGGAAATTTAACAACTTTAAGCAATTCAAGTCGGAATATAATCTCCGACCTGAAAGACATTTCTGATTAGGGAAAATACTTCAACAACTAGGTGAAAAGCTTGAAGAATCACTGGAAAGGTGGTCAAAAGCTAGAAAAGGAAGCACCGCCAAGTGTGACAAAATAGAGTGCAAAAATATCATTGAGGTCAAACAAAGCTACGGATCTTGAAGTTATATGGATAAACATGAAACACTTTCCAATCTCTAAAATAAATAATTAGAATAAAAAAAAGAACTAGAATAAATAGGAGTTGAAGTATGGTCAATTGATTACAAAATAATGCTCAGATAAGAGCTCGGACCCGGCTCTGAGTTTCATAACAGAAAAAAAACTACAGATGAAAATAGAATGTAAAGTCAAACAGTCAATTTGGCATCGAGCTCCGTCTCAAAAGTTCGAAGGACCTCGACATTGTCAGAAGTCCTAACAGTCTTAACCTTTTCCATCTCCCCAACAACTTCAAAGGGCCCAGCCACTTCAGCTGCTGCCTTCGCTAGCTCTGCCTCGATTTTGGCATCTTCAATTGCAACAATCTCAGGAGGAGGATGTCCTTCCCAGTCAGGAGGACAGCTAGAAAGTTTAGAAATCGAAAGTTGGATAACCGAAAGATCAGGGTACTACCTAAGACGGTGAGCGAACTCTAAGATTGCAATCTTCGTCCCATCATCATAGCTCCTGTCTACCTCTTCCTTATACTCAGCCAAATCCTTGAAGTCTTTCACGGCAGCAACTCGCTCTTCATTGGTCCGAGCTTGAAGGGCTTGAGCAAGACTCAAATCAAAGTCAGACTATCAGTTTGTCTTTAGCTTGAGAAAGAGAACTCAAATTTGCCTTAGCTATGTTGAGAGCTTTGTCCCTTTCTTCCAACTCAGCTTCATAGATGACTTTCTTCTCTTCTACTAGCTTGAGAGAGTATTCGACTTCCCACAATCGCTTCTTCGTCATGACATACTCGTCAATCTTGGGTTTACGGAGTTCAGCTTGCCCAACCACCTCCTCAGCTTTACGGACAAGACGAAGATAGTTAGTGATCATCTGAGGACAAGAAAGGATGAAGGATAAAAAGTCAAAAATAGCACAAGAATTCGAGAGAGAAAAAAGAAGAAGGGTTCTTTACTTGGTGCAAGAGACGATAAACCTCCTCAATTATAGTATCCAAGTCAGCTGATCGGATGAGCATACGGTATATGGGAAGGAATATCGACTCGAGCATGAATTGCGATTTCGTTTCGGAAGAACTAGCAGAGGCCAAACTGTTTATCTTCCAAGTCGGATGATAGAAATTCCCTTCTTCAGACTCAAGTCGGACGCCTTCAGGATGAGGACTGAAAAGAGTAGCCCTGATAGGTTCTACAAATCAGAGATAAGAAGTAGGCCGAGCTGGAGAAGGCATTCTAGGACGTTTATCTTTTCTCCGAGTTGGAGAGGCATTTGGGCTCGGAATGGCGGCACTTGGAGGTGAAGCATAAAGTACCTCATCATTAACAGAAATAGGATTGTCTCTGAGGGCAGTTGTCCTCGGCATTTCAGTAGTCGACTGAGCCGAAGCAGATGGTGGAGGTGCATTCTTGGTACTCTTCTTAGCCAAACGACGGCCTTGTTGATCAAACCTTGGCACCATGTTCGGAGGTGTATGAGAAATTGAAAATAAAAGCCAAAACGTTAACTCAGAAAAGGTAGAACTCGGCTAAAAATATATCGGAAACAAACGTACCAAACAGGGAGACTCTCCTTGATCACCAAATCAAAAAACTTTTCGAACAATTTTTCTCCAGATATTCATGCAACTTTTTGAGATTTTCCTTCCTAGAAGCATCCAGTTTTGTTTTCTTTATGGGTTTCAGATGGTCGTCCACCGAATTAGGATCGACCATGAAAACTTAGATTTCACGAGGCAAAAAGAAGTTTAAAACCCCTTAAGAGTCTCGGGGATATCGATTATAAATTTGAACCTGGGACGGGCAGAAAAATAATTTCAACCCTTCCCGATTAAATAGTTGACTTTATAACACTTGAAAAACAAGTCGGCAGAAACATCCAACCGAAGTATTGGCATGTTTCGCATACATGAAAAAACCAATAGCAAGTCGGATGGAGTTTGGGTTAGCATTGTAGGAGTTATGTTTAAACGGAGAAAAATATAGGCAAGAAAATCATGAACTAGAAAATGTAGACCCACTTCAAAAAGATTCATGTACATAGGAAGTCGGTGAGTAGGAAATTGATAACATATTGGATGGGGAAAAGGGAGCTCTCAGTCGTATCCCCTGTATAAACCATAAGTAGTCTTAATGTTCCTCTGATCTTCCTCAGTTTCATCGGAAAAGCTCGTTGTAACATTCGTAGGAAAGGGTTAAATGACATTTAAGGGTTCAACGTCAAGTAAATCGTCCTCGCTTTCTAAGTTCCTAGATGAACTAGGAAGATCTGAGGGTTCTCTTGAAGGACCTGGAAGAAGAAGGGTTTTGGGAAAACATTACTACAAATAGAAGAAAAAGCTACAGAACCTGAAAAGAAGTATCGCAAGTTGTGGCAGTATCGCAAGATAACTTTTAGAGAGGGAAATCAGAGAAGTAGAAAGAGGAGGAGGAGAAAATGAAAGAGAGAGGACATCATATATATATATATAGAGAGAGAGAGAGGGGGAGAGAGGGAGGGAGGTTTGGAAGGGGAAAAGAACCCTAGGATCACTAAAAAGCATCCGATCAAGGTTAAACCAAGGCTCCAGATCCACCCATGTGTCGACCTCGAGCAGATGAAGAGTCTTATCGAGAGACAATCAATAACAGAGGCATGTTATCATGATTAGTGACGACAATTGCATGTTCCCGAGAAGAATATGGAACGCCTCAAAGATTTGGAAGATCAGGAAAAAATGGGAAATGGTTGGTATTTTCGAATTTCAAAATTCATTAAAAAAAAAAAAAGAAAAAAAAAAGAAAACACCCACAAATCGATGAATCCATAGGTTAGGATCAATGGACGATCCGAAGAAAGTCCGAGCTAATAGGGATAACCAAAGAAGACGACTCGAATAACAGCTCAAAGTTCGAGTCCATGCAAGAAGGACAATTGATCGATCTCGGAAGAAACAATACGAGCTTCACGTTTGACTTAAGGAACCTCGAAGGAAAAGTTCGAGGGCATACTGATGATCATAAAAATAATATCTTTTAAAGATATAAGATGATTAACAAACAAGGAGATTTCGAAACTAATCATAAAGAGAAAGATAGAAATAGAAATCTTTCATGTTTAACATCTTTTAGATGAGATATTAAACTACATATATTTCTAGGGGAACTCTCTAGAAGATAAGGTTATCTTCCTACTACGTAAAAACAACTATACATATACGGGTGCAAGGCATAGACCCCCCAACGGATAAACGCACATTCAATACACATTACAAGATTATTGTTTTGTTGTTTTCTTCTTTTGATCTTGATTATCATCAGATGATCCCATTATCATTATCATCATCATCATCATCATCTAGAACTCCGATCCACAATCGTACGATCTTATAAGTGTTTTTTGTGCAAACAATAATAAAACTTAAATAAGATGTTAAATTGTTATACTCCCTCCTTCCCATAAAAAAACAACACTTGTTAAATTTGAATGTCCCATAAAAATTACAATACTTCTATATTTGAAAACTGTTTTCTATCTAACAACCAAAACACCCCTATTTTTTCTTTATATCACATCAATTCATCCCACAACTTTTTCTTTTTTTTTTTTTCCTTTTCTCGCTCCTCTCTCTCACAAAACTAAAAGGGTATAAGTGTCATTACTTACTAAATTCGACACACAAATAAATTATTGTGTAGATCAATTTGTTACATTTATTATGGGATGGAGGGAGTTGTATTTAGTTATTGGGACATTTGAATAATTTGTGTTATTTTACTTCATAGGAAATTGTGAAGTGGAGCATCAAGAACTTCAAGAGCATTAACCCACTCAAGTAATCAAAGTCGTTTTAAATCATCTAAGAGCTAATATGGACCCGTGTTTAATTTGTATAACGGCCAAAGGTTGTTATATCGAATGATGTGCTAGAACTGATAGAGTTTGATGTAGATGATTGATTGCATGTTGGTTGATTGGATGCATGCGTGATCACCGTCGCATGCTAATAAAAGAAAAATATTTATTTTTATACTCCCTAGGATTGGCCATATTGTCATCAAGGATTGACCATTAGGGTAAAACTTACTGCAAAATATCTCATTGTCAACCATTAGCGAGTGACACCCCTAATTGAAAGTCCGAATCGAGAAACTTGTCCTTAATGTCCAATATTAATAAATGGATTGGTCGGAAAATTAAAATGATGTGACGTAAATTGTTTGATTTTTCTTGATGTTTATGATTTATGATTTATTATTTATTACTATTTGGGACCTCAGATTAGGTAATGTGTTGTAATCTTGTTTGTGAGTGGTGGATACGGTTATGTGCTTGGTGGTGTGCAGTGTGTAACGTAATCCACCATAATTATGTTAATCCCCTTAGGTGAAATAGGGCCTATGGTTTTATTGGGCCTTTGTCTCATGATTTACTATTTAATTTCAGATTTGTTAACGACGGATGATGGGACGGCTTAGAACGAGTTTTATTACATTTGCATTTAATTAGATGGACTTTATTTAATAACTATGCAATGTTATTTAGAGACTTTATTTTATCTTTCACTGCGAGACGTTTAAGACTATTGATGTAACTTTAGGGAATTTGGTCCTGGATGTAAGGCTCACAGTTATAGTGTATAATATCTATTATCACTTTGTGTAAACACCAAATTTTCCCGAAAGCCGACGTTCACGATTAGTGTTTCACGATATTTTTCCAGAAAATAACGTTTGATCGTCCCGCTACACCAATTAAAGCTTGTATCGTCATATGTGTCCGGTTAAAAAATTACAACCTTTTTGTAACGAAGGTAGTGTATACTCCCGGAAGAAAAGTGCAATATTTGTCTTTTTGAACCATCCCGGAAGAAATACAGTGTTTCCCTTTTAGAAAGAATTTTGATATAAAAAATGCTAAATAGTTACATTACACTTCACTAACTCCTCTTTCAGCAATTACTATAAACCAACTGCCACTAAAAAAATACTCTCTTTTCATCAAATTTAACAATACTTCAACACATATAAAATTCCGTGTCGGATCAACTATATATTATACTCTCTCCGTCCCGTAATTATTGCAACACTTTGATCCGGGTCGATTTTTTATGTCTGTGTTGAGTTTTTGTGAGATTTGATGAAGAAAAAATATATTTTTTAATAGTAGTGGGATTTACAGTAATAGTTGTGAGAGAAGATAGTAGATGTACTGTAGTATATGGTGATTGTTTTGATTTTTTTATATTAAATACTTCCCAAAAATGGAGATGTTGTAAGATTTTTGGGACGTTTCAAAATAATAAGTGTTGCAATAATTATGAGACAGATGGAGTATTTAATTTTGGAATGAATGGAGTAATATGGATTTGTCATGTCCACATGCTTTCACCGTTGATGAATTTCTCAGTAAGATCATTTTCAGTAGTTTTTCTATCTCTTTATCTATTCTATTGTGCTACAGTGTCATTCTTTTTTTATACGGATCCAATTTTAACACAATAATCCAACAGATATCCTATATCGATTACTTATATCTATATTTTATATTTTCAAATAATAAATGTCAAATATGTTTTCATATTCTAAATTCTTATATTAATTTTTTACGAGTAATTATTGAGATAATAAACATTTAAATGATTTTTATGTTATTAAAAAAATAATTTTCTTCATGACTTAATGATTTTTTTAAGAAAAATTATAATAAAATGCCTAAAGGAAGTTTCAATCACAATTTGATATCCAAAATGTTTGATGGCACATTTAGGTACCCATTACAAGTTTCATTTATATTTTGGTGTCTCAAAATGAGTAAATGTCTTAAATGCCCTTTACCAACCTAAATGACCTCAAATTCATCTCGCTTCCTCAATTATCGACCCGCCGCCTCTCCAAATCAATCACCAAAAGCTCAGCACCCTGTCATCAAAACAAACACCATTTCGGCTCCCAAACACCACAACCCGAGCTCCTGCAATCCTTCCTCAAGTCCGACCACCACCATTTCAGCATTGCATTTGGTCAAATTTACCAAAGCCACCATTTAAGTTTGAGTTTGTTTCATTTGGTCGGTAAGGTTCTATTGTTTCAAAAATTCAAATAACTTAAGGCTTGAACTAGTTTAAAATGGTTGAATTTATATTGAGCGAGTGAATGAAGTTTCAATTTTGAACAGGGTGTATGAATTTGTTTTGCTCTGTAGCTTCGCTGGATGTCCATATTTTATTTTATTTTATTGTAAAATCGAGAAATGTGATGTGTTGATCTTGAACTCATTTTTTTTAGAGATATGGATATGCAAAATGAGCTCATGCCAGAAGCACTCGACGTGGAACTAGTTAAGCTTTGCATGTTTGAAGGTGAATGTTTATCTTTGTAAATTCGCAGATTAATGACGCTTGCATATGTGTATGAGCAGTTGATGAACCAGTGTCAACGCATTAATCCTACAACGGTGGTTGTTCGATATTTTGTACCTCAGATTCGGAGTCATGTTACTCTCACTACGGACGACAATGTCACGAACATGTTGCATGTGTGCGCATGTGCAAAAATTGGTGTTATTGAGATGGAAGCAGCGAGGAGGACAACACCAACTCCGCCTCCAAGAAGCTCGTCTAGTGTTCTCCAAATGCGAGGTAGTTCTTCAATTGTAAATAAGATGCATTTCATATAGAACTGGTTGTTGGTTCATTATTTGTAATAATGCAGTTCACATCTTGCTACAACTTGTAATTCTCATTCCATAAAATCGTTCAGTTCATAATTGGTCTATATGTAGTTCATGATAAAGGATAAGGCAGTTCACAAGTTCCTAATTCGCAGTTCATCATATGTAGTTTAGAAAAACAGTTCACACGTCTAAGCTATTAAGTTCATCTATAAGTAATAGGCAGTTCATATGCACTTCAGATTGTTTGTCTTGATTTTTGTTTATATGTGTGCAGGTTTGGAGTGGATGAAAGTCCTAGTGCTGTGACGACACCTATCCTTGAGAATAATTCTATCGAGTTATGGCGTGATTGCATTTGAGATATTAGTCAGGTTTTTGCAAGCCTTGATGAGTTCCAAGCTGCCATAAGAAACTACACCATTGCTATACAAAGAGATTTCCAATTCAAGAAAAACACTTCGGAGAAGATAGCAGTGTCTTGCACACATGAGAACTGCAAATGGCGTCTTTATGCTTCAAAATCAAAGCGAGACGTGGAGTTTGCAATAAGGAAGTGCGATCTCACTCATACTTGTAAGATTGGCTTAGCAGATCGAGAACATCCAAAACTTAAGTCTGTTTGGGTGTCAAATCTAGTGAAAAGGAAGTTACAGCATACACCGAGCACACGACCAAGAAAGATATGACGTTCAACTGGAGTATCACCATGCTTGGCGAAGAAAGGAACACAATTTGGAGGAGATTCATGGCAAAACACGATGTTCATTCGATCAATTACGTACATACTATACGAATTTAAAGTTCATGAATTCTGGAAGTTTTACGGAGTATGAGTTGGACCCTGTGACAAAACAATTTATTCGTCTCTTCGTGGCATTTAGGGCGTCCCTACTTGGCTTTGTTCGAGGTTACAGGCCTGCAGTATTCATGGACAGTACCTTCATCAAATCGAAATATTGTGGTTGTCTTTTGAGTGCGATGGGACTAGATGCACATATTGGTATTTTTTCTATTGCATTTGCAGTTGTATCAGTTGAAAACAATGATAATTAGGCTTGGTCCTGCGATCAACTCGGACGATGTTTGCTGACCTTTAATACGGGAGTGTGGAACAGATATGTATTCTTTTCAGATCGCCACATCGAACTACGGAATGTCATTCCTCAATATTTTCCTACTGCCCAACACTCATAGTGCACAACACTCATACTGTCTAAGACACCTTATGGATAATTTCAAGAAGGAGGTAATTAATTTAAAGTTCATAATTTCATTTCACAGCTCATGATTCTTGAATTTCATATCCCTATCTGAACAAGAATCATTGGTGCTATGTTTTCAAAGCCGCTGCGTATGTATTGACAATTCCAGTCTTCGAAGAAAACATCAACAAGATAGTGACAACCATGGACTTGGCAAGCAATTTCATTGCCGAATCACATCCTGAGTATTGGGCGAATTTTCTGTTTCATGGAAAATAATGGGGCATCATGACAAACAGCATTGCGGAGAGTTTTAATAGCTGGATTAAAGGCGCACGTTATCTCCCAATCAATCATTGCCATGGTTGATGAGATTCGTGTGCAAATTATGACTCTTATGCATGAAAGACGTGAGTCCAACCTTGATGGAGCTACTATGTTGACCCCAGTCCCATAGAAAAAAGTGGCAAAAAACTATGAGGAGGGTCATGTCTTACGGTTACATGCTACAAGCTTTTGCAAATTCGAAGTGGTTGATAAGGACTCGAGTTATGTTGTGGATCTTCAAGAAAGGACCTGCTCTTGTAGAGAATAGGAAGTGTATAGACTATAGTGTCATCAAGCATGTTCAGCTATTGAGGTGAAGACGGGATAGGTTCATGAATATTGTGATCCATATTTTATGGTGGACATGTATACGAATAATTATAGGGAGGTAATCAACCCAATTCCACATAAATCATAACCTGTTGTACAATTGTATCTCATAGAGATCAGAGCATCAAGTTTTCCAATTCAACCTGGACTCAGGAGAACCAGGAGGATATCCTTACAGGTTAATACACGACAAATTATATGTAATCGTTGCAAGGGGCCCGGTCAAAATCGACAAACCTATCAGAATCCCATTAACGGTGACTAGTTCTAGTTAATGTTATGTTTGTATTGTTATGTCGAGACGAGATTCAAATGTTTGTAAGGTTTGGAATCAACAGTTGAAGATAGTATACATAGCACAACCAAACAGTTCACAGTTACGGAGAAAGCAGTTTAGATAATAAAACCATGCAGTTCAAATGATGAAGATCTATAGTTCCCAGAGTGAATTTGAACAGTTCACATAATTAAGACTTATAGTTTACATACTGAAAACTTGTTGCTCGCAAAAACAGATGAGCAGTTCACATAATGAAGATTTACAGTTCACAGACTCAAATAAAAGCAGTTCACGCACACGAAGATAACACTTTATATTTCAAAATTTTCAGTTAATAGTTATTAACACGTAATTTTAACTCATTCAATGTTATACTTGTTTAAATCATCAAATTTTTATATATTTATGATCCTTATAACTAATATAACGGTTTTAAATCATAATCTGATTTCATCAACCAAGCTACTATGCAGTTCATATCCACAACAATCTAGTTCGAATAGTAATGAAAAGTAATGATCAATACATATGTAATAATGTCATGTGAACTATGTTAAGGAAATAACTATGATGGATGAAGGAAACCATATGCCAAGGATTATAACTATGAAGGATGAAGGAAACTTTAATGTCAGTGTGAAGGAAATCATATGAACTATGTTAAGGAACAAAGGGGTTATATCTTAATATCTTATATGGAACAATGTAATATCTTCATAATTTATAATGATGTTCAAGTTTCAATAGTAAAATTTAACCTTCTTTTAATTATGTAGGCACTCTTATTTACGTGTCGTTTCTTCCAGTGAGAAAAAATTAACAGTTCACATTGCAATTAAAAATAGTTCACATAGTCATAACTGACAATTCATATACCTATACACAACAGTTCGTAATAGCAACCCTTAACTGTTTACGTAACACCATTTGCACCGTACATACATAAAAATTCACATAACAAAAGGTGACTGTTCACAAAGTAAAAATCAACAGTTCACTTCCTCCTCATTCCTCAGTATCCGGCTTGTCCTTTACATAAACCGAATTTTTGTGTCGGAGGATCCTTAGCTCTATCCGAGCTCTCATGAGGTGAATGTCTTTGGCAGCTAACAGGTCATACGTATTCAATAAGAAATGCTCCGTCCACATGCAAACAAAGGCACCACATGAATGACCATCTTCTTGCTAACGACACTCTTTAACTTCAAATATCTTTAATTCATCGTTCTGGTAGAACCACTCTATTGCTTTTGCAGCTGGCAGTGCTAGTTCTGCATTGTCATGAATCCACAATGGATTATAATGTCGAATTTCACAACATTTTGTGTCCACTATGAAAAGACTCCAATGAAAGCCTCCCTCATCATGCAGCGGGATAAAGACGATAAATCCTTCGAACACCTGCTCAACCAAATCTTGTATGTATGACACATAGCATTGACCCTCATCGAAATTGTCCTTATCCCAGGTTATGTTCTTAACCTTATCCTTCAATAACCTCTTCCCAAGATTATCCTAAAAACACAAGCAGTTCATGAATTATGTTAAACAGTTCAAACAAATACAATATTTAGTTCAAACAAAGTCATCACACAGTTCATGAATACCAAGAGCTCTGTCCGCCAAAAAACATAATCTGTTCCTTCACAAGTCACCCATAAGTAGCAGTTTATCAAACTTTGATTCGATGGCTGGTTTTGTAGCACGTACCACTCTTTTCTTCCTGTCAAATCGTCTCATCCTTTGCTGTCAGGATGGACCTAAACCAATTCGCTGAAAACAATTGAAAGAATATCACACATCTATCAAACCGAACTATCAAAATAATGACACAACATCGTCATATAGTTTTGGTTTACCTTATCATAAACTCAGTGAGAAATTTCTCAAGGAAATTTCTGTCATTCCCCTCAAGTAAACTCCTTCCTGAGAACTTCTTTACTCCACGAGTGAACTTTTGAGCAATCATTGCACTTTTTCCCATCTTATCTTTAGGCGCTGAGTTCACCCTTTTTCCTACGTCTCCTCTTCTCCATTTTGCGGGGATAATTCGGCCAAATGAGGATCTTTTCTTTCGACTAGCTTCAGTTCGCCTCTTCACAATCTGGACAAGTATGAATATAATTGCATGGTTCTGGTTCTCTGGTTTCCCCTCACCAAGTTTTATAGGGCCGGGCAACTTGACTCGGTAGATTTCCACTTCCCTATCCAGCTCCTGGTCATACTTGACAAGAACAGAATAGTAGTTTGTTTCACCCCTGGCTCAGACAATTTCAACAACTTTCAACCCTTCAACAATAAAATAAATGACAGTTCATACCACAAACAACACACAGTTTATACGCAAACAAAGTGCGCAACATCATTTTCATCATCGTTATCACCTTCATCTTGGCTCAGTTGAAGTTTGATGGCCTCCAATATACCTTGCACAATATCTTGTGGATCTTCAACCTTTTTCTCTTCAACATTTCTCTCTTCAACCATCTCCTCATCCACGTTCTGTTCAATCATCTCCTTATCATTCCCAACATACAATTCATGATCTCCTAAAACCATAAAAAATTAAAAAAATCAGTAAAAAAATTAAAAAAATCAGTAAAAAAATTAAAATAAGAAATTTAAACTTGCACCACAATTCACAAATCTTTATGCTGTGGTCAAGACATGAGTGTACAGTTCATAAGATATTGTTGTACAGTTCATAAATCATTAAAATCACAGTTCACTCAAAATAATACTTACAGTTCACATAACTAGAAAAGTTTGTTCACAAACCAAAACCAAAATGTCTACCTTCATCAACAGGAACCTCAACATTGTCCACTTCGACCTCTTTTCCTTCCTCATCATCCTCGACCTTTTCGTCCTTATATCCATCAAAACCTTTTCCCTCATATTGATAGCCCTCTTCCTCAACAAAATCAGTCCCCTCCTCACTATCAATCTCTTTGTTCTTCTCGACACTCTCCTCAACACAATCATTCTCCTCCTCAATGGCATGGTCATCCTTCGTCTCCTCCTTCTCGCTGCCATCCTTCTCCTCAGTCTCAACAAAATCCTTCTCCTCCTCCTTCTAACTCACTTCCTTTTCAAGGACATCCTTCTCACTCATTCTCACCTACAAAATCACAGTATCAATCGATCATATAAAAAAAGACAAAACAAAAAAAAAATACTTACATTACATTAAAAAGGATTCATAGTTACCTTATTCTTTTTGGTCTTCTTGGTCTTCCGAACCATCAGCTTTCAATGCTCCTTATTGTTTGACTGGATGTCCATAATTTCATGTGGCCTCACTTGAGAAAGCAATTGGCTGGTCGTCAATGGTGAAAAAGCAGCACTCGTCTTCATCCAACGGTACATCTTAGGGATTCTTACATGATCCGTTAGTTTTGAGATGATGCCTTCCAGAATCTCATATACCCAAACCTAACAAGACAGTACACATTTGATCAAAATCCAGTACAATTAAAAATAACCAACAATTTATAAAACAAAAACAAACGGTTCATAGAATTTTTACATGCAACAACAGTTCACAATTGATCAAAATCCAGTGCAGGTGAAAATAAACAACAGTTTATACCACAAAAACAAACAATTCACAAAATATTTACATACCAAAACAAAAGGGATTTTCGGAAACATTTCATTCGCCTTCTGTTTCTTCCCATTTGCCGCTGCATTTTTAAGTATCAATGCCTTGTATTCATATACAACGTCAACAAGATATCTATGAACCGTCCTACCCCAAGCATATTCTCCGATCTTTTTCAAATCATCAACATAATTGAAAAACGAAATATGAAGTGTTAAAGATTGTCTTCAGAAATAGAACAGAGTTGCAAACAAATAACACGAAAACCCTAGCAAAGTCATGGGCTATATCCTCATCTTCCCTAACTGAAACAATTTTTCACACAATTTCGTTCTCCTCGCCATCTTCTCCGTCGCACAAAAGAGTTGTCAAAATTCTTACTTTTGAGGTTGCCCTTCACATTCACATTCACACCAACCATCGACAAACCAACTATCAACGAAATATGCTTCACAGTTTGTGGAACAAAATGTATTCCGTTCACCCAAACCAATACCCACAAGGTCTAGGGTTATGCGATCTAGAATCGCTTTAAGCCGTGTACAATACATCGTAAGTTTCAGCATGTGTGAAAAATGAGAAAAGGGAGTCGAGTTTATCTTTGCGCGACACGCATCCGACATCACATCCCTCAATTCGTCCATCTTCTTACTAAAGTAAGAAATCGCACAACGGGTTTGTAAGAACGTCGGATTTCGATCCTTCGTTTCTCTAGTCGTCATCTTTGTTGTCTTCGTCGTCTTCTTCCCTTCAACTATCCTCGCCTTCTTCATGGTCTTCATCATCGTCTTCCCTTCAATCTTCGTGCTTGTTGTCTTCGTCGTTTTATTTTTGGTCGTCTTCGTCTCTTTGGGTTGTTCGCTCATCGTCTTCCGTCGCTTACTTGGGAGGGGTTATTGTTGTGTTAGCTTGATGAAGGTTTTGACGGAATTGATGAAAGAGCGGTTTTGAAAAGTTTGGGGAAGTTTGAATTGATGAATTGCAACGGTTTATTTGAAACCGGTTGAGTAGCTCGAGGTGCGGAATTGAGTGGGGGAGGAAGATGGTTCGATGATGGTGGTGAGGGTTTGGGTTGGGAATGGTTATGTTAAGGGGGTGGGTTGGGTTAATTTAGAAAGATATGGTTGGGTTAAAGTGAGAATAAAGTATGTATTTTATGAGAATGGGTATCAAATTGTAAACAAAATTTTATTGGGATACATAAAGGTGTCATATTTTTTATTTTGGTACTAATATGTAAGATGAAAATTTGTTGGGTATTTTAAAATAATTATCCTATTTTTATTTTTTTAATTCTTTTGATGTTAATAATTCCTAAGGTATAAATCTTATTTTAAATAGTAAATATTTTCTTAGCATCTTAAATAACCTAAAATAATAATAAAACAGATGTATGGAATGATTTTTTTAATTTTCTAGAATTGAAAAATGAAATGAAGGATAAGGAACGATATATGATAAAGATGGGAATAAAACATCGATTGAATGAATCAATTTTCATCAAATTCTCTATATTTAACGATAGGGAATGATTTGAAAAAGGCATTGCGAATGCTCTAAATTTCGTATAAATAAAGAGCAAAACAACAAAAGAAACAAGGAGACGTCCGCGCAAGTATCAAAGAACATTTCCTTGAAAAATCTTGTCTTCTTTTTCCTTTTTCAAACAGAAAACCCAATTGGAACTTCGTACAACGTGGAAGGCATATTCCTTTTCTTTCCCTGACCTTTCCATCTTTCCTCCTTTTCCCCTGGCTCTCTCTCTCTTCCCTGTTTCGAGGAATCTCACGCAAGTTGCATTTACGCATTTCTGATTCCTCAACAAAAAATCACTAAAAAGAAAAAAAGGAAAATAAAGGAAAAAGAAAATCATCTCCTCCGGAGTTTCCATCTTCGCATCTCCGGCGAAATCAACGGCTCCGATCTCTCTGAGGTTCGTTATCAATTCGATTCCGATCTGTTTTTTCTCTTGATCTCGCATTGCTGTCGTCATTGTTTTCGGGGATTGGCATTCGCTGTTGTAAGATCGATTGATCGGTGTTGTTTGAGATCGTGGTGATCGTTGAAGACGATGAATTTGATTTGATTGGACTGCTTTTACTTGTTCTCGAATCGTCGTCTTCATTGCTGTTGTTTGATGAGTTGATCTGGTGCATGAATTTGATTGGACTGCTTGGATTGGAAGGATTCTGGTAGTTATGGTTCTTGCTTGTTGTGTTGTGTCTGCTTTGATTGAAAATGATTGGTTTTGTCAGATTGGATTGCGTGAGTTGAAGTACTTGATCATAGAGCGCGGTATAGCGATTTTGATTACAAGTAGTCGCTATGTGTTTGTTATTGGAAATGAGGGAAGAATGAGGCAAAGCACTAAACTTAACGATCCTTTGGGTCGAAAAGTAGTTTTTGTTCGTCTACGTGATTCGTTAGATTTGGATACCATCTTGTACGCTAGTATTACGACTTGTGGAATCTCTATTCTACTCGTATGTCCTGATGCATTAAATCCTGTTTGGTTGCTCGTAAAGTTGGTAGAATTGGCTTATAAGCACTATTCTGCCTCAGGTGACTGTTTGATAAAAGTAGTCCTAGATGACGGTCAAAAGTTCTTATGTTTTTCTTAAGTGCTTATTTCGATGAGGAATTGGATGTAGCTTACAACTTATGGTTTATTGTTCATAAGTTTGACCAAATGTTGTAAGCAGATTACAACCTATATGAGTTTGACCTTAGACTATGAGCAGTTAATACCCTTTATATACTTCTTTAATCCATCCTAACAAGCCCTAGCTCAAGTCACAATCTTATCAGTTAATCAGACGAGGACTAGCTTATGCATCTACTTAATTTGTATCTGAAGATGTGAATATCCCGAAGACCTTCTTGTACCATTTGAGCTCGACGCTAACTCGAAGGCTTCTAAGTTTTCACTTTGTTAAATATGGATTTTTTTTAAAGCTTTCCATTGAATGAAAATGGCGTGGATTGTGAATTTGTGATTGGTGGACAAAACAGTCTGGGCTATTTGAAATGAGGAGAATCGTGAGCAGAGTGGACCCTCTCGTGGGATAGTCATTCTTATTTTACTATGTGGCATTTTTCAGTCAGATGAATGCATACTATTTAGCAAATTGTGGCATCGTAGCACTACGCCGTAGAATACTTTTTTTGTTTTAGGGGAATTTGTATTAGGTTGGATCGATGGATGCCCGCCTACTAGATAAGAATTATGGGAAGATTATCACATGATCATGGTCACCATGTCTAGGGATTTGACATAAAACTTGAGGTTGACTTCACGTTGACAACTGATCTCCTTGATTTCTACACGACGAGCTTGCCCAACGTGATGCATTCGAGTCCCAGACGACTCCTTGATATGAAGGCAAGAGCTAGGCAAGCCTACTTTTAGTTGTAGCATACGCAGCGCCTTCACAACTATGCTTTTATACCTTTTTTGTTTTAACGAAATTAGCTTTGAAGATTCTATTCAAAGTACAATTTTGGTTTATAATTATGATATACATGAACATTTCTATTCAAAAGTATTCTATTATAGGAATTTGCAAGAAAATTTGTTCTTTTTTTCAGCGAGAGCCCCAAAACTTATGTTAAGAAAATTTGGGAGCATCATCCTTCACACCTATATAGTGACAAGAAGATGAAAAATTTAAAGATGAAAGTATCATCTAGACATTCACTGGGAATCAAACTTTATGTGCTGCAAACAGCAATCTTTTATGCTCAACACTGGACTATATTATAAAATCTGTCACTTAAATAGCTGCTAGCTTTGTATGCTCTGATTGTGTTATGGACAGCTTTACTCTATCCATTATGGGTTCGTTCCCTAGACTGGACTTTCAAGACATGCGTGCTCTAATTATTTCATCCCGATAGTATCTGATCAGTTCCCTATGGGTACTTCGGTTGCTACTTCTATCATTTCACTTAAATTAAACAAAGTTTCCTTGTGAGTCTGTGTTGTTATTTACAGGACTTGCTGCCTGCAGGTTCGATCTACGTCCCACCTCGATCTGACTGCAAGTTCACATCTTCATGATATGTAACCACGCTTGTGGGAGTTCATAAAGAAGAGAAAAAATATGGGGAAACCTCGGCCGTTTTTCATGGATCTTGACGGTCGATCTCAATATTTCCTTCCGACTGATCTACTCGTCTCTCGCAGTTCTGGAGTCCAATTTTTTTCCAGCATTGGTTCATTTGTCGACAGTTCTTTTATTCAATCTAGAAATGTAATTGTTCCTAGCAGCCTTGCCTTTTGCGAAGCGTTTAATCGTGTCTCCAGGTTTGCTGGAGCTATAGTTTTTGGGTTTTCTAGTAAGTGTGATTCGAATATCGGAAGCAAGTTAGAAATGAAGCATAGATTAGGCCAGGAAAGGGGTAAATCGTCTGCTCAAATCAATAGCATTGAGTCTAGTAAGGATGATCTCTCTAGTAAGAAATCCAGTTCCAAAAGCAATCCTTTTACCCAGCTGTTTGGCGGAAAGATTTCAAGCTTCTCCAATAAGTATATATTCAAGATATCTCAACAGCTTCTAGCGCTGTCTGTTGCTGCTGCTGTGGTTCCACCTTTGAACATGTAAGCCTAACTTGATATTTCCTGGTTTTCATCATATGTCTTGTTTCAGTGGAGGTTAAATGTTCTGGTTCTTGCAATCCTTTCAACACTTATATTTAGGAACTTTTCCTTGTGGATTCTGGCAGGATGCCAAACTTGCTGGCCCTCCCTGTTGAAAATACTGGAGTACTGATGTCGTCATCTATGGAACCAAGGCCTTGTCAGGTCAAGCATCGAGGGTGTACAGATCTTCTTGTTCATGATATGAACCGTGCGAGACATGCAGTCGAGCCAAGAACCGGCATCAAGTTTCCTACAATTCTCAAGGATAGTTATGAAGAGGAGAGCCATTTTAGTTCGCCTTCCGAGGTTTTACATCTAAACCTTTGCTCTTTGTAATGACCTTAATGGTATTTCCATCTACTAGACGCACTCTGCAAAAGCACATTGATTTTTTGTTATCTTTGATTTTCATCCTTAGCTGTTGATCTTTTCTCTCTTTGAAAAAGCGCGAAATATCATTGGCTTTCTGGTTTGAGGATATTTCTGGATTGCATTATATTTCTCTTTGCTGTTCTGGGCATAAGCCTTCTCATGCTTGCCTTCCTAGGTCCTTGTTGGAACTGGAGCTAAGACAATGACATTTATCAAAATAAAGTCTTTGAGGATCTATGCTTACGCTTTGTGTAAGTAATTTGAACTCAGATCTAAGATTTTATTTATCAGGCTTCTATCATGCCAGAATCATATCTTTGCTAATATCATTCTAGTTTATTCTACTAAACTTGATAATCCGATTGTTGTACTCAATATATTTTATGGAATTATTTTTCCCCCTGCATAGATGTTGAGCCTTACTCTGTCTGTGAGAAATTGGGTTCCAAGTATGCTTTGATTCCAATTGCTGAGTTGAAGCAACGCTGTGACTTCTATGACGATCTTCTGAGGTATGCAAACTTCGATTATCCTTAAGCTCCTTCATGCATTGGCAACTGCCTTCCCTTTTCTCTCTGCCTCTCCTGTTTATGCACGAAAAGTAACGAACCAAAAAAAAAAATTAAAGAAAGAAAAAAAGAAAAAGGTTTGAAAGATGTGGTTTAACAATCTGTTGCCTTCTAGGATGAAGCGTGCATATATGTACACTTGTGAATGATCTTATCAGCACTACTCCGGATTGTAGAGTAATGATTAACTTTTCTTGTGGACATTGCCATGGGCTATATTTGCATCTTGTTAGGATGGTAACTCCTTCCAGCTAATTTATTCTAGTTATGCATCTCGTATACATGTGTTGTACTGGATACATTTTGGCAGCTTTTTTTCCTCAAAACTTCAATCGTAATAAATTTCTGTTTAAGGGTCTATATTAATCTACTGTCTCATCAGCTTTGATGAGCTTCTCTCCACTTCATGTCTGGAGGCGGATCGTCTGCTGTACCAAGGGGAACAATATGTGTTGTACACCAAAACACTTGCAACCTTTTCCCTTTTTGTTTTGTTTTAAAAGAACATTTAAAAAACCATAAAACAAGAAAACTCTAATAAAGAATAATAAACCGTAAAAAATTATTAACTAAAAAATATCAATTAAAAAACACCCCCAAAAAGTAAACCCATTAGAAAAACACACAAAAGAAAAACCATAAAACCCACACCCTTGAAAAGCAAGAAAACTTTGAACCCTTGGATTTAAAATCCTAGGGCCAGGATGGCCTATGGCATCCCTACTGTACTCCCTTGTACAGCAGGTGATCCCAAACTCTTCATGTCTGCCCGTTCCGTTGTTTATTCGAATTTACAACATACATCATTGTGGTAATGGCTTTTTTTCTGATTTCTTTTCTGTTTTTCTTCTTTTCCATTTTTCTCTTACTTTGCAAAAAGTGTTCTTTGTTGAGTTGCACTTCCCCATTTGTCTCTTACTTCGCAAACTGCTGTTATCACTTTTCAGTATCATTGATGCTTTTGGTGTAGGGAGGACATCAACATGACCGTGAGATTGGTGGTTAATTGCAATGGGATGAAAATAAGCTCTGTCAAAGAGTAAGCCTGATAGCCATTTTCCTATGAGATTATCGTTTCTGCTATCTATTTTATATATTGTGAAAAAGCAATAAACTATTCTTTGTGGTACACATCCGGAACTATTCTGTGTGGTACACTTCCGGAACTATTTTTTGTGGTAGGTTCTTTTGTATGTAAGAAATAATAGGTTTTGCGTCTCTAACTCTGCGTGATGTCTGCTTTTTGTCTAGGAACACCAGTCCTTGGGCTATTCAAATATACAACTCCTTCTGATAATTGGAATACATTCTGCAGTTTCTTGTGTCCCATGCTCCTTCTGATAGACATAATAATGTTATTTTAAACACGCAATTCCTCCGTCCCCTGTCTATCTCAATCAAGTCATTTCATCATCAAGGATATAACCTCTTTCTTGTTTGTATGCTTCTTTTTGCCTGACAGTGCCTTCGAGAAGTCTCTGCGAGCTCGGCTAGTAAAGGTAGTTATTTGTTTTTCTTTTGCTGGTGTCTTTGCATGGCACCGCTATGAGGCTGTGATGTATGACTAGCTCTTTCTTGGTTATTTCTCTACAATATAGGCGAACCCACACACTGATTATGAGTGCCTTGGGACATTTGGATCTTGCTTCACACGAGATATTCCATTGCGTACAGTAAGAAATCTACTGCATATCTCAGGGCTATGATGATTGAATGTCTTCTCTCTGGAGCTTGAAGAATTTTACATAAGCCGGATATCTTCTCTCTGGAGCTTGAAGAATTTTACATAAGTCGGATGTTTTACAGGGCACAACGATTGATTTCAGACGAACTGAGGATGGACGACTACTTACTAAAAGTATAGCATGCCTGAATATCTTTTTATAATGCTTCCATTTATCGCTCTTACAACTATTCAAGTGGGTCGTATATTATCCTCAGATTGTCTTTATGATTTTTACTGAAGCGTGAGAATTTCCGTGCAGTTGAGGGCAACCTGATTGGAGCTGTACAAAGCAAGGACTTGTGTAGTAAGTGCTGCATAATTATCTTGCAATATGATCAATTGCTATGAACATTGTTCTTCAAATAGTATTTTATTACCATTCCTCACTTTGATTGATTATCAATTCATCTTATTCGTACTGTATTTGACATACTTAACTGATTTAAGGTTGTATAAAGCAACATAGATTTGGAACTTGTGATAGTTAATCCTGATGCAACTGCCTTTGAACGTAGAAGTCGGGATCTCTGGATGGAAGGTCAGTGATCTAACACGTAGATGGTAACTTGCAGGGGCATTTTTCGACATGTATGTCGGTGATGGTCCGATCTCCGAGCAAACGAAAGAGGACATAGGAAGCAACATCGCCAGTATTATAGGAAGATGTTGATCCATTATGGGACAGCTTATTGTTTCCATAACCTGCAAAATATCCCAGGCATTTGGGTGCATTGGAAGCGCCATTGGATGATTATGGCCTTATCTCGTGGCCATTATAGTGATTACACAGTAACTGTAGATCCTTGTATTTTTTCTGCATTGGTGGTTGCTTTGCTCATGTCGTGCCTCCCCTGTTCCATCCATTAATGTAGCGAAGAAGCTTATTACACAGTGTAGGTCGTGCTATAAGATGGTCTCACTAAGATGCAATTAGTTTGTGCCTCCACTTTTTTTTTTTTTTTGTATAATTAGACGTATAAAAAAAAGAAAAGAACACAAACGATGAAAAGAGAACACTTTTTCCCTCTATATCGCACTGCTCAATAAAGGCCACATTGCTCTTACCAAAGAAACAAACCAATAGAGTAACATTATCCCATGAAATGGCCGGTGTGGGAAGGGTAAAATAGCAGTAGTTTTACTTTTGTGAGCTGCCTTTGTGAGGTGTCAAATTCTAATCAGATGATTTATAAGAATCGTCACGTTTAACAACTAACTAAGAAATTTATGAGAGGTAGATTTGTTCTTGTTTTCGTCTTCAGGTGCCACTCTGTGTTTTTGATAACTTTAGAGAAAGTGTTTGATGCAATAACATTTTCTTTTATAATTCTAAAGGTATCAATTATTTCAACGATTTTCCTACATCTTGAGAAGACAAAAAGCTCTGCTCCACTCATATCGAACACTTTCGTTCCATTCATTCTTTGTTTCTGTTCCACTCCTGTCCAACCTTATTATTTTCAGTTCTCAACCTTATTTCATCCCCAGATCTTCTCCCAACTTCGTACTATCACAAAATTTGTGTCCATCCTTCAGCTCCAATTCCCTCTTCAGATCTCCCTCTTCATCTCCAACCCTCTCCATCATCATCGTAAGGTTAGTTTAATCTATTCTTTAATTCGTTCTTTGATTAGTTAGTTTAAGTTGTGGAAAAAACATCATTAGTGATAATATTTTTTAATAACCCTTATTTCATTTCAGTAAACCGTGTTGGTTAGACCTATGAGAGATGAAAAATTAAGAAAATAATTAACAAAAAATGTATCTAGTAATGATAACCTGGATCCTTCTTGCACATATGTGTTTTGACTGTATATATAATGCATTCAGTATATTGTAAGTATTTTTTTAATTTTTTTTTTTTTGAAATGTATTGTAAGTATAGTTTGTGCTAACAAAATATATCTATTATATTTGTAGGTAAGATACGGATGATGAGAAGATTTCAGTAATTGTATATATGGGTGGTGACATTTTGACTCGTCCGGTGTTTCACACTCAGTTGGACCCAAAATTGTGATAAGAGTATCACGTAAATGTGCATACAAAAGATTGAATTCGAGAATCTGTTACAAAATGTGGGTTGGATCCGGATACCGTTAACCTGAAGATAACTTTACAAGTCATTAGAGATTACACAAGTCGTTTCATTCCATGCCCTGTAGTCGACTCTTACAATGCTCGAACTTTTTTCTCCACCGCTTCCTTATTGGGTCTGGTAACCGTTGAGGTGTATGTGGAACTTTATCTAATCAAGCCGACCAAGACGAATATGTACGAATTGACTCACATTATATTGTTCAACATGTCCTACATATTCCTGTTCCGTGTACTCATATCTCGGAATCCTAGCCATCAAATTTTTCTCCCAACATGTTAAGGGAGAGTGAATTTATCCCACACCCTCGTTGTTCTGATCTTTACACGCCTATGGTATATTCTTCTCAAATCCCTCTATACTTACATCCTTCAAAAACACCACCTTCCCCACATCTGGTTAGAGAAAGTGAATTAATCTCATATCCTCACTGTTCTAAACTTTACACACCAATAACTTATTCTCCGTAAATCCCTCAACACTCACATCATTTGGATACACAATTGTCACAAGAACACAATCCTTCTGTTATATGGACGAGTCTACCTACAGATAATGAGGACTTGAACGATTCAGATGATGAACATGATTTGAATGCAAACGAAGGACCTGATGAACATCCCGTTGTTGCTCAAAAGCTTCATGAGCATCCTCCCTGTTCAGGGACATTGGACCTTGGGAAGTTATGTGCGTCACTCTTAGTGATCTTAATAACGAAGATAGAGTGTGGGATCTTTCTACTCAAGATCCAGCAGTTGGAATGTTGTTTGGCTCGAAGAAGGAACATGCTACGATGAAGAAAGGGGGTTTTAGACCCTAAGATTGTGATGAAGACACTTACATATTTTTACGCTATGAATTCTTCAATTCATCTGAAGAAGTTAATAAACACAAAGATGATGATCAAGTAGATCTACCAATAGAGATGGAAGAGTTTAAATCACAAGATAATCAGGGAGAATCTGAATTCCTCAACGTTATCTTTTACTATGGAGGAGAATCTACGACTACCCTATTGAGGCTTCGAGACGACTGGCCATTATATATGGGAGATCGAAGATCGTGAAGATGTATGTTAATGATGATACGGATTATCTGATCGAATTAGTGTTTTCTCTAGAAAAGAAAACTTGAAAAGTCATAATAATCCACATGATATGGATTATTGTTTTTATATAATCCCACAATAAGTTTATTAATCTACCTTTGTGCAAGACACATCATAAACTTGAAAAGAAAATACACATTATGACATCGGATATTACATACTAAGATCATACATAAAGGTGAAAAAGGAAAATACACTCAAATCTATAATTAGGAGCATTACCTTATCCAGAAAACATGAAAACAACTTATTGCAAGTCATACCCTTGATTGAGTGTTATACCAAATAAAAATTTGGTGTTATACTAGCACACTCTCGTCTTAATCCTCGTCATGCTCACCTAGCCATTGTGGCTGAGCAAATAAACTCCAAAATGGTAGCTCCCTTCTAGTCACTCTCTCGAAAGGAGGAAATGATCTTCTAAACACCCTGAATCTTGCCTAATCCTATATGATAAAGAAGAAAAAATACCATCATGATTGAGTCTCTTATTTGACTATCGGATTTTCGTGCTTCAACCTTTAGCTATAAAGTTGATTTGAGCCAAGTTCAATACATTTCGCTCCCTGTATGGTCGATCAGAAGAGGGAATCACTTGATGTAAACCATACTGTCTCATCACCAATTCAGAGAAGCATTCTTCCGTTTGAAATAATCCGCATATGGCTACCTTGGCGTAGTGTCCATAGGAAACCACATGTTCCCTTCTTCCCAAATAAGGGACATTCCAGCTAATGCCGTATGCAGTATGAGTATTCATAAAACCTACAGTTTCGACATGGTTTTCATTGAGATTCTATCTAATAACACGGTTGGTTAGATGATCAAAGTTATACCTGGCGTAAGGGATGACTGGTTTCTCTAGCATCATCACTCTCTTGAAGCCAAACCTGTAGTAGCCACGGACTACCAGAAAGATAATTACGTGTTTCTCCATTCTTCATCTTATAAAGACCTCTATAAGTATCCGCAACAATGGTTCCTCCAACAAATCCTTCATTCAACAATGGTTCTGCTAGAGACAGAACACGAGGATGGAAGTGACCAAGTGGCTCGGAATAGATAAAATCCCATAAGTGCAACCTGTAGATGAATATCACCCCTTGGATCTTGATCCGGCCTCAATCCTTTCAACGTTCGATGCCTATCAAACCATCCTCACCAAAGAGAGAATCAACAGCCTCATTTGGGTCAAAGCTAGTCATTCGGTGAACCATTACATCTTCGTCCTCCAGAGAAGAAGCAATGAGCCACTTCTCAGACTTGCAACCAAGAATGGCTTTAAATTCCTCAGGAAGCGGGCATAACTCCTGCTCGTCAAAACAAAAAACATGATAGAACGGATCCCAAAAGGTGACGGCAGCCTTCAGAAATGTCCATTGTAGGTGAACACATCCAAACAAATTCAAGATATGCAAGTGATATGGGTTTTGAGATGGACTATCCTTAACCTATTGACATAGTTCCCGCTTAAGTGTTCGCAATAAAAATCCTTTGAGGTATTCATCCATAGTTTTCTTTTGTGAGTAGGAAACTTTCAGATCTAATGGGAGTTTTTTGTTGTCTCTAATGTGATGGAGAATTGACTTGATGATTGTCTGAAAATTCCAACTCCTGTAAGATCCTATATAAATATAGGATTAGAGGATATGACGGTTGGAGGGTTTGAGTGGGATTGAGTGTTAAGATTTGAAGAGTGGGAAGGTTTGAGTGTATAGGTTAACCTTCACCATTTTAGGCTTTTTTTTTTTTTTACACGATTCAATCCAAATAATGGTAAAGTCTGCATGTATTGTCAAATTTACTCACAAGCTTTAGTCCTGATTTCCCAAAAAGTCGTAAATTCACCTTACAAACCAATTTCAGTGAGAAAGTGTTAGACATCCTGACATTTTCTTTCTAAATATTGTTTTGAGAAGAAAGTGTTAGGTATGATGACGTTTTCTTTGTGAAATTGTCTCAAAAGATATTCCATAAAGAAAACGAATAAAGAGTTATCATCCACCAAAATTGAGGAGCTATCACAATGAAAAAGAAAACGAATATTGGGTTATACAGGAAAAAGAAAAAGATGACCGAAATGAATGATGAGTGTGTAAACAACATGGACAACAGCTATACAAACAGTAAAAAGAAAACGAATAAAGGGTTTCATCCATCATGTTTGTGGAGATATCACACTAAATCAAGCATCATGAACAACAATTTTCAAAACAGTAAAGCAAAGGAAATAAATGTGCACAGAGTAGTAAGGAATCTATTAACCATTTCAAAAGGTTATGCTACGTCACATCGTTTTACATTTTTCTCCAAAAAAATAAAAATAAAAAAATGGTAAAACTAGGGTAAAAAACACTTTAGAAATAATGAAATGAAAATAACAAAAAAATATAAAAAAATTATAGAAATCGTTATAGTTAATGATGCTTTATCTGTAAATTCTCCTCATAATTTGATTTCAATGAAAAGTGTTAGATATCTCAAAAGCAATTTCGTAAAGAAAGTGTTGGAATCACTGACGATTTCTTGAAGGATGTCCTTACAAGTCAAATTTAATGAGAAAGTGTTAGAAGCCCTAACACTTTTTTTACAAATCTTGATTTGAACCGAACGTGTTGGAATCACTGCCGATTTCTTGGTAAGATCTTACAAATCAAATTTAGTGAGAAAGTGTTAGAGGTCTTGACCTTATTTTTGTAGATCTTGATTTGAATAGAAATGTCAGATATAATGTCGATTTTTTTAGAAACTGTAATAACCCGAAAAATTTCATAAAATTTAGTTTCACGATAATTAATGAGAATAGTAAATTATCGAACGTTAGAATTTATTTTGTGGGATTAAAAGGGTTATTTGATGATATAATGGGGAAAAAATACAAAATATGAATGAAATATAATCGTAATACGCAAATAAGGGAATATACGATCTTAATACGAAAATATCGTATTTATACGAAAATGACCTAAACCTAATTTTGGCACTTATTTTCCTTTATGTCAATTTATACTTCACCTAAATTAAATTAATATCCACTAATTATCGACTAAATATCCTCTAAATACCCACTAATTATGCACTTAAACTATTTTAATTGATTTAGTTTTCTATATATACAAGCTCTCTTCTTCTTGAAAATCTATTACAAACACAAAACAAAACACTCCTTACCATGCAAGATTAGTATTAATCAAGAGAAGAAAAGAAGGAGAAGCTTGAAGAGAAGAGGAGAAGTTAGGTGGTAAGACGAGTAAAACAAGGATCCTTCACCGTTATTAAGAGTAGGTGATCGTTTTGATTAGAAATTTTATGAAAAAATATAGGCTTTTTAATAAATTCTGATACAAATATATGTTGAATTTTCACATGTCTAGTTTCTAATGAATTTAAAAAATCATGATTGGAGTTATGAATCATAAGATAAATATCAAAACGTGTGGATATATCAATCTGTAAAAAATTGATTATATGGATGACTTTTTGACTTGATAAGAAATTATATAGTAGGCTTTAAAAGACAAACCTTATATCAATGGAAAGGTATGAAAGTCTAATTTTTAAAAGAGTTTACCAATAATTATTTGGAGTTGTACGTAGAGAGTTATAAGCTCATTAGTGAAGTAAGGTTAAACTGTCCGAATTAGCAGAAAATATAAACTTAAACTAATTAACTGTTATTATTGGTAAGCTTTTAAGAGAGAAGCTTTAATTAATTAGAAATATTATGGAGTCTAGTTTATGTATAATTTTACGAAATAAGTTTTGGAGTCGTATACAAGAAGTTATAGATTTAAATACGTCGAAAGCTCATGTTGGATAGAATCTAGGACACCCATTCCAGAGACCAGGAAGCTCGTTCTAGGGGCTGGAACGTTAGTTCCAGTGGCCGAGATGCCTATTTCAAAGACCAAGACACCTGTTTCAGAGGTCAGGATGCCATCTCAGAACCTTCTGGACCGAAAATGATCGTTTTGACCTCAAAACAATTCAAAACATTCACAAATAGCACTAATGATATTCAATTTAAAAATCATCATCATGGAAAATCAAAATAAGTATCAAAGGATTGTACAAAGCTCCACATCACCTCATATGACGGTTTTTCACGAAATACGAACAAATATGTTTAATTCTGTAACGCGAACAAACAAATGTATTAATATGTGAATCCCATCATATTATAGGACCTGAAGACTCCGCTCGTTGAGACTTAAAGGAGAAGCTGAGCGTGTGTGTGAGAAAGTTATGATAAGAAAATAACGTTTAAATTTATTGTGTGTGATAATGCATATTATTATGTCATAATTTGGGTTTTTAATCTCAATAAACTAATACAAGCCTTTCATTCATCTTTCATCTTTTTTTGACTTTCACTTTCTTTCATATGAAAAAGGAATAAGAATGAGAGGTCTTGAGCTTTATCCTGGCAATCCTGGCATCGAGCTATTTTTCCACAGGACCCCCCCTACAGTATCGTCACCGCATCGTGAGTATAATAATATACATTGAAATCTTTGGACGTAGTCACTAAATATGACTGACGTAAAATACTGACTGCAACTGTTGTGTGTTGTGTGCTAAATATTGAGTGCTATAGAGTGTTGTTGCATGGTACGTTATGCCTTGTTTATTGGCATAATGAGGATGAGTGAGTAAAAGGAGTGTAAATCCATAATTGATGAGATAACTCCGTAGTATAAAACACAAAGAGTGTTGTGTTTGTCGTTTGTGTTATTTAGTGACTTGGTGGTGACATTCTTTCATCGACCCTGTGAGGTCGTTTTGGTATGAGGGAAACTCACTACAAGAGACCATAGGCTCCGATTTGGCTGATCCCATTTTGTGGATGTCCCTTTTGCTAAAGCTTGATAAGTTGAAATTGAATAAGTCTCGCCAAGGACACAAATATAACATTGAGGATATCTATTATCTGTCATCACTGTGTTTTTGAGATGATATTTATGAATTGGTATAATAAGTTCAAGAGTGGTGAATCAAAGAACCTAAGTGGTGATTTCCCTTTTCTTTTCTTACCATCTCCTCTAGTATAACTCCTGGTAAGGGGGCTGACATGTTATTGAGCTCATTTGGCTCACGGTTATAATTTTTTTGTGTTTTTTTTCTCTGTGTTTTCAGGAGGCAGAGACGACGGGCAGGTGTGATATAGGTTATGATGTTAATATGCATCACTCTAATGTAATTATAAACTAAGTAAAATATGTAATAAATAAAGAGTTTTCGTTATATTAGATAACATTATTGGTTTATATATAAGTGGATTTTATTTATTTCTGTATCTAAACCGGTTAAGTAATTTTGTCTAGCTTGGGTGTTGGGACTCAGTGGCAATGACGTCATTTATATTATTAAGTATTAATATGATATGAAAAATCGGGACGTTACAGATTGGTATCGGAGCAAGGTTTAGGTTAGGAACTAAACGAAATAACATAGGGTTAAGTAAATATTTTATGTGTATTTTGGGGATCAAATGAAATATTTTAGCTTTCTTATGCTTATATTTGGTTTTAGTCTTATTCCAGGTCTTTGGACATGTTATTAAGACAACTTTGTTTTATGTTCAGGATGGTTAAGACTAGGAGCCAGGATTCACTCCAAAGCATGTTTCTAGGATGGTTCGTTTCAAGAGGGTTAGAATACATATTGAGGTGCGTCTTCATAAGATTAGGAGAGAATTTCGAGCACGTAAGAGGATCGATGATAGCATACATCATCTCATATACCAAGTGGCATCTATCTTTTACTAACTGTCAAATTACATTGACATGTGCTTTTGGGATCAATTCTACCCTGAGCTGTTCCTTAATGAGGTGCCTAATGAGAAGAGGTACTTTATAGATGGCAAGTGGACCGTTGGCTTTAAGTCAGCTGGCCGTAAGGTTGTTTATGCGTACAACCATTGCTGAAAATGAGTCCTGAAGGGAACTATGGGATTTAGCTTAATAATGTAGTTTTATGTGTTAAGTATATACTAAGTGTGCTCTTATGTGACTTTTCTTTGGTGTGGTCAATTATGTAACTATTTGTAATGTGTGCAAGGATTTTAGTGTGGCAATTTATGTACTTATCTTTACAATAAATGCATTATTTATGTATTGAATGCTATTGTTAATGAAATTTGTTATCTTTATCTCATGTTAATTGCCGTGGAGGTAACTTAACAGATAATGGTTAATAATGTTTGGAATTACAGAAACGTCAATGGAAAATAGTTTGGATTGATATTTTGAAAATGCTTAACTTATAGAGTAATGACATACAATGAAAATGAGAATATTCAACCTGAAGGGTCGAAGGAATCAGTGGGCTATGCTACGGGAGAGCAGCTTGCAGTGTAGGAAGGGATCCATGAAATAGCAATGGGAGAACAACCCCCGAAACAGCCGCCAGCTGACCCTATGATTGTGAAAAGTGAAGAAGATTTACTAAATGAAAAAAGCTTCTAAGGATCAGGAGGAAAGTAGAGGAACCTGCTGAACCTGACATTAAAAAGTACTTCCGGAGGCTTAATGCATACCGCCCAAAATGGTTTACAGGAGATGATGATCAGACGGTTCTGGAGAACTGGTTTGGAGATATGGAAAAGCTCTACAATGCTGTAGGGTGTCCTGAGAAATTGAAGGCTAGCTACGTGGTATATTACCTCGAGGTTAGGCCAACAATTGGTGGACCGCAGTACGAGCTGAACTTTCTAGCTTTGACTGAGAACAGTTAAAGGAGCTGATTCGCGATAGGTACTATCCTGAGTCTCCAAGGGATCGGATGAGGGAGGAGTTCTCTTCTCTAGAGCAAGGTGACATGAATGTCACAGAATATGCAACAAGGTTCACAACACTGCTGCGATTTATGCCTTTGTTCTATAGCTCGGAAGTTGAAAAGAAACGAAAGTTTCTGAATGGCATTTGCTAGAGGCTCAAGACAAGCTTGTTAGCCCATACATTTGTTTCATATCAACAAATTTATGACAAGGTCGTGAATTTGTGTGGTCTTTGGCAAAGAAGGATGCTTTCTTTGCAGAAAAGAAAAGAAAGCGAGATGATGCAAGATCTAGCAAATCTGGTAGATTTCAACAATCTGACGGACCTCGATCTAACCAATGAGAAGGTCCGTCAGCCAGTAGTTCTAGTGTGGGACAAGGAGGAGGAAACCAGGGGACACAATCATGCAATCCACAGTATGGTCAACACTCCAACCAGAGGCAATCTCAGAGAGGTAGAGCGAGAAATCATAATCGTTCCACTGGTGGTGTCACTTGCTATAACTGTGACAGATTCAGACATGTTGCAAAGGATGATCGTACCGCACCTATGAAATGCTACAACTGTGGTGGACAAGGTCACAAAAAAAAGCTTTTGTCCACAAGGGAACGTGTCAAGAGACACAGTTCAGGGGCCAACAGCTACAGATCAGTCGGTTGCACAACCGCCAAGGTAAGCTGGGAACCAACCTAAACCACCATCGGGGAGATTATTCAACATGAACCGGTAGGCAGCGCAACAGAGTGGAGCTGCGGTGATTGATAATCTTCAACTTTTCTCCCGTCCAGCTTTCGTGCTTTTGACACTGGTGCTACCCATTCTTTCGTTGTCAAGTCTTTCCTTGAAAGGCACGGCATCAAATATGAATCCATACCTAGTGTGATATACATCGTGTTGTCAAGAAAAGATGTTGTGGGTTGTAGAAATTCCGTGTCTTATGTCCCAATTGAGATTGGGGGTGAAAACTTCCCTATAGACCTTGTCATGTTCGATTTTCGTGATTTTGATGTCATTCTTGGTATTAGCTGGTTAGAAAAGTATAGGGCCACCAAAGATGGTGAGAAGGAGCTGGTTAGAATAATAGGTACTAAAGGAGGGAAGTTTGTATAATACGGGAAAGGGTCAAGACCTGAGGTGTTAATAGTATCCACAATGACAGCAAGCAAGCTTCTATGGAAGGGTTGTCAGAGATACTTGTGTCACATAGAGGTACCTTTCGAGGAAGGTGAGGGATTGTTTGAAATCCCAGTTGAAAGTCCTAGAAATAACCTAGAGCGGGGGAAGGGGGGGGGGGGTGAATAGGTTATCAAAAATATTTTAAGGTTA
>JAOVYX010004825.1:0-37806 GCA_035668315.1 Drosera spatulata
TGTGAAACGGTAATGAAACGTGAAATGCAGCTCTTCGAGTACTTGGATTTCCATTCTCTTCATTCTTCTTCCTTTTTAATTCAAATTCCATGCCAATCTGCCATAAAACATCAACACACAGCAGTACCAATATTGCAAGGCAAAACGACACTAAAAATGCAATTTAGACAATTTAAAGGGAACAAAACAAACGTTTAGAATAACGAAATGATGTGTGATTTCATACACATCATGCTTGCATGATAGATAGAATTGAAGATCTTCTCCTTGTGTTATCCTAACACCGCCCCAACGGCGTAATCACTAGCATCGCACATCAACTTGAATGGCAGATCCCAAGATGGTGCAACCATGACCGAAGCGGATGCTAATGCCCTCTTTAAATGCTCGAATGCTTTCAGGCACTCATCATCAAAAAGGAAGGGAGTATCCTTCTCAAGTAAGTTGCATAGTATCTTAGTGATCTTTGAGAAGTCCTTGACGAATGGCCTATAGAATCCGGCTTGATCAAGAAAGCTACGTGCGTCTTTGACATTAGATGGCGGAGGTAGCTTGTCAATCACATCTATACCCAATTAACCTGAATGCCACTAGAAGACACTTTGTGTCCCAAGATGATGTCCTCTTGTACTATGAAGTGGCCATTCTCCTAATTCAAGGCCAACTCATCCGTGCAAATGAAGAAGAAGTTGCACATTCAAGGAGAAAACTAGTACGCCTATTAAAAATCTAGTATGCCTATGAAAAAAAGTTAGTACGCAAAAAAAGTAGTACGTCTATGAAAAAAATCTAGTACGTCAATGAAAAAACTCGCACGCCAATGAAAAAAATTAGTATGTGTTTAGCTCGATTCACGCTTAGTTTTCTCATAATTTAATACGTTATTTCGATATCGTTGTGTACACTTTCGTATTGATTCAAGTCCGATGTGCTATATTTGCGAGCGTTGATGCTTTGGTATGAATAGCAGGTACAAACAAGCAAAAGGACGATCGAAGTAGTAAAAAACGAAGCATGATCGAGCAAAGGACAAAGCGGAGACAAAGTGAGGTGAGGAAAATTGAGCATTCAGCTTTTTCATCAAAGCGCCCGGGCACGGCTCCTTCCATGCCCAGGCGAGAGCTTGTCTGAACACCAAGAAGGTAACCATATTTTTCATCAAAGTGCCTGGGCGCTTTGCAAGTCCATGCTCCGGGAGCATTTCCCACGCGTCCTATGCAGTTTTCATGCCAAAGTGCCCGGACGCTTTGCACACGACGCTCAGGCGCAATTTACGAGTTCTTCATGCATTTTGATGATCCATCATCAAGTAATACACAATTAATACAAGTGACGACAAGGATCTCAATCAGATCGACTTGGACTTCATCCCGTGATTGGTTGAGAGTTTCTTTACTTGTTTCTTTACCTTTTTTTTTCCAGATGATTTGTATGAACGCCATGTGTTTGTTGAATTAACTTATCAATTAAATCATGAGCTAAACTTCTCGCTAGGGCTGTGATGTAGTTGGATGACTATATCGATGTCACTTTGAGTCATTAATCTAGTTTTTGATTGGTCCATGGTTATGGTTTGTGGTTACGCTGAATGCTTTTAACCATTTGATAACTCGTTATTTGATCCATGACATGTTTGTATTCACGACTATGATATAACTGAAGAATCAGTCAGATAATCTTTGTCGATATCTTGTTAGAACAAAATCCTCCAAGTTGTACTTTCCAAGATTTTTCTCAAATAAAAAAGATGATAGGGGAAATTTGAATAATACGCAAGTGCACATAATCGTATCAAGTATTATATCAATTAGTAGATTATAGTTACCACTAGAGACTCAATGTCAATCGTTCAAAATTATCTAGCCTAAGTTTGGTATTGAATTGGTTTGATAAAAGGGATGTTGAATACCAACTATTAACAAAACTAAAAATGTCAGAATAAGACTAATGTCGACCAACTATTGAGATAGATCAATCTATTTAAAAGCATATGGTTTCGATTTCACCAACAGATGAAATAAGATTCAATTGTTATCACTTCATTAGACCAATCGATTCATATAGTTGATAGTAGAAATCCCTAACCTATTCAATAGTCTCTTTCGAGATCTAGAGAAACTTTTTCTAACACTTAAATCATCATATCTCAATGTGAATTGCAAACATCAAGAAAGAATTAATTTTTTTTGGATTCCCATGTGTAATGACTACAAAGATCACGTATATAATATCTATGTCGCACATTCAATCTATGATATTTGATACAACAATCTAACCCTAATTTCTCTCTCAAGATAATCAAGATTCATAATTCAGTCATGTGGTAGTCAATCACACAAAGCATTAAGAATAATACCAAATACTCAACCAAAAGAAATAACAGAAAGGTATAAGTTTATGATAAAAATTGAATTTTCAAGCATTGGCTACATCATATCCCTAGAAAAATAAAATTAGTTCATGACTCTAGAATTGAACAATAACAAAGAGAGATTGAACAGATGAGAAGGGGATGGAAACTCCTCTACGCAAGTCGACACTCTTCGCCTTCGAATCTAATGAAATTTGTCTTCTCGATCTCGATCTTCTCAATCTCCTTTAAGTGTTATCTAAAACTAGGGTTTCAATCTATTCATAGATTTTCCCCTACCTTTATACAACTGGAAACAAAATTGTCTATTTTTGAAACAGATTTTATCTCTCTCAAAAGATGTCTCTGTAGAATAATGTAGTCTAAGAAATACATATAAAGGGAGTATCTATAGGAAAAACCTAAAACATATCCTAAAAATAAAATTATGAAAAGAAATTCTAAAATATCCTATATAATCCTCGTAATGGCCATTGCGGTTATAACATACATCATGTTGTGAACACTACATAAGGTTGGAAGAAAATCATCATGGCTTTCGTCACAATCATCACCATCATAATGGAGTGGCCATTATAAACTTCGCACTTCATATTATATGTTATATTGTCATCATGATCTTCTTCCATATAAGTTTCATCATCGATATCTTCCAATTCCTAGCTCCAAGTTCTCTTCATTTTCTACACATCAACACATACTCAAGGTAGATATCAAATCAAATCGATAAAATACAATTTCAATATAGTGAGATATGCATGAAATAAAAATTAAATAGAGAGTTATGATCTTATAAAATACTCACTCCGTCCCATATTAATCGCAACATTTTTCTATTTGGTCAGTCTCAAAAAAATTACTATCTTTCCTCTTCTGGTAACTTTTCAACATGAGAAAATACCAAATCAATCTCATCTGCCATATTACACCCACTATCTCCCGTTGCTGCTTTAACATACTTGTCTACTAATCTTTTCAACTCTGCTTCCACCTCTGGTGTGTGGACAAACTACACAACTTGCAGTTGAGCCTGCTTGTGCCTCTTTGTCTTTAGAGTTGAGTTCTTGATCTCTAGGGCTCCACTAAAGAGGATGTATGGTTCTTTGGGCCTCTTCTTTTTGGTAGCTTCCTTCTTTTGAATAAGTATAAGCTGCTCTATCTCAACTTCAGTCATATTATCCACAATGCCAATTTCTGTCCTACTTCTATCAGGATTGATCCTGTATGTGATGATAGGTCCTGATGGAATCAGTTTTGGCCTCTGAGTTGCAGCCTTCAGCTTCCTCTTCAATGGAAGCTTGTGTTCCCTGATAAGCTCCTATATCATGGCCTCTTTTCAGGTTTTCTAAATAGTTTATTTGTCCTTGATCTGTGCTCTGTCACCCTTGCCTCTATAGATTGCATGGTCTGCAGAGCTTCTTGTATTGCCTTCTTGTCTGTAGCTCCTGTTGTGGTTGTTGCTGTAGCCCAGACTTCTGATGCTATGGAGGGGTATCCTGCTTTGGAGGGCTGGGCTACTATTGGTGGGGTATCATCCACAGCTGCACTCATTCCCAGACTTCTGATGCTATTGAGGGCTACCAACTCCATTCCAATAGTAGAGATGGGAATGAGTGCAGCTGTGGATGATACCACCTCCGGTGCAGGGCTGGGATATCTCGAGGTCCTTCGTTTGAAACTTTGAAGTTATACGCCACCTTCGAAGTTATATGCCACCTTCGCCTTCTGTATGATATCTTCTTGCTGGAGGTGTATGTGATGGAGGTGTATGTGATGGATTTGAAGTTATATGCCACCTTCGCCTTCTGTATGAAATCTAGCACTTCTTCATTGTATATCCTGCTGGTCTTCTCGCATAAGTATTCAACCCAGCATCTTGTATGAGTTCTGCAATCTCCTTAATATCATTAAGCTCCCTTCTTAGGGTTTTGAAGTCCAGGACAACTCTAGTCTGCAGCTCTATTGTTTTAGATGGGCTTCTTTGTTCTTGAGCTTTGTCTCTCTTGGATGGTGTATTAGAATGGGTGTTGGCCATTTTCGAAAGTATTTGGGATTGATCGCTCGTGAAAGTTAAGAATTGAAAAACTCTAGCTAGGGTTTGGAGTAGAGGGTAAGATAGTTTAAGAATTCTTAGAGAGAGAGAGATAAAGAGAGAGAGTAAAAGTATTTTGGGTTCAATAATTTTGCATACTTATCCCCAATTGAAAGTTACAGTTGTAATTTCAAAAAGTGACCGTTACATAATTTTCCATAATTCCAGTCATTTATTTGACTGTTGGGAAAGCTTATGCAGATAATTTTGAAACTGTTTCTTTCTAAAAGTAGAAATACAGTAGGGTGCAAATCAATCCTAACCTGCATCTTACATGTGCAGTATAGCAGTAGAGCATTTTTGGCCATTTACTCATTTATATCAATCATAACCAATTCATCTCGAAATTGGATAAATTTACTCTCATCGAGAGGTTTTGTAAAAATGTCTGCAATTTGTTTTCTCATTGGTATATATTCCAACTTGATATGACCTTTTTGCACATGATCCTTGATAAAATGATATCTGACGTCAATGTGCTTGGTCCTCGTATGACAAACTGGATTTTTTGAAATTGCCATTGCAAACGTGATGTAACAAAATATTGGTGTTTTTGAAAACGAAATACCATAGTCTGTACGTTGTGACCTCATTCATAACACCTATGCAGCACAGCTTCCTGTAGCTATGTACTCTGCTTTTGTAGTAGAGGTTAAGACAATGGTTTGTTTCTTGCTAAACCATGATATCAATCTTGCACCAAGAAAGTGGCACGTTCCACTTGTGCTTTTTCTGTCAACCCTTCAGCCTGCGAAGTCTGTATCTCAATAACCTGTTAGCATGAAATCTGATTCCCTAGGATAGCAAACACCCAGATCTGGAGTTCCTTTGAGATATCTCAGGATCCTCTTTACTGTAGTGTAATGGGATTCTTTGGGATCATATTGATATCTGGCACATACGCAGACTGAGTATAGGATGTCTGGTCTACTTGCAGTTAGGTACAAAAGTGATCCTATTATCCCCCTATGCATTGTTTGATTTATTACTTTTTCACTCTCATCCTTGTCTATTTTTGCAGTTGAACTCATGGGAGTTTTCATATGACTTGCATTTTCTAGGTCATATTTCTTGATTATATTCTTCAGGTATTTAGCCTGGTTTATGAATATTCTACTATTTAATTGTTGAACCTTAAGGCCTAGAAAGTATTTCATCTCTCCCATCAGCCTCATTTCAAATTTTGATTTCATTAGGACAGCAATTCTTTCACATACCTTATCATTAGTGCAACCAAATATAATATTATCTACATAGATTTGCACTAAGAGTGTATGCTCCTTATGCTTATTCAGAAATAGGGTGATATCTACTTTTCCTCTCTAAAAATCATTACCACAAAAAAAGGTTGAGATGGTTTCATACCATGCCCTTGGAGTTTGTTTTAAACCATATGAGGCTTTGTCTAACCTGTAAACATGATTTGGATGTTTAAAGTCTTCAAATCCAAGGGGCTGTTCAACATAAACCTTTTCTTGCAGCTTTCAATTCAAAAAGGCGCTCTTCACATCCATCTGATAGATTTTGAAACCTTAGTGTGCAGCATAGGCAAGGAACATTCTTATAGCTTCCAATCTTGCAACAGGGGCAAAGGTTTCATCAAAGTCAATCCCTTCTTCTTGTGACTAACCTTTTGCCACTAGCCTAGCCTTGTTTCTGATGATTGTTCTATTCTCATTAGTCTTGTTTCTGAACACCCACTTGCAGCTAACAACTGGACAGTTTTAGGGTCAAGACACCAGATACCATACTTCAATTCTCTGAAATTCATTTAATTCTTCTTGCATGGCATCAATCCAGTTTGGATCACTCAGAGCTTGATCTATTGTCTTTAGCTCCATTTCTGATATGAAACATGTAGGCAGGCATTCTTTGATTGTTGCTCTTCTCGTCTACACTGGTACATCTTTATCTCCAATGATGACATCTTCTGTATGTGCCTTGATCCATCTTCTTTTATCTTCTTGTTGATCAATAGTAATCTCCTCCGATTGTTGTTGTATTGTGGACAACTTTGGCTCGGCTGCAATGATGTTTTCTTCTATGTTTGCAGACTACTCATCCTTTACTGCAACAATAGACCCCTTGTCTGCATCCTTTTTGATAGGAATGTGCAATCTCTCCAGTTGTATAGAAATTGAAGAACAAAACTTAGAAGTATTAACCATGATATAGTTAGTGTGCTTAGGTTGGAAATTAGTTAGGAATCTGCAGTCTACGTTAGATGCTGTAGAGCAGACGGCCACAGATGGAGAGCACTGTGGGCCACCAGATGCAGACTACTACACAGATTTTCATTAAGGCAGCTAAGACATGCATGGAAAACAAAAGACCTGCAAATGCTTCAGGATCTGGGATCAATTTTGCAGACAAGGGCTAACACAGCAATGCATAAGGGATTGCACCAGATTTGGGTGCAGACAAGGTTACAGCAGTGACTGGGTGCAGACGAGGTCTCAATGGTACTGAGTGCAGATTGAGTTACAGCAGACTGGAGTGCAGCAGAGATGGTTACTAAGGTTGGGACAGAAGTATGGAGTGACAGTATAAGGACCAGAAAAAGATGAGCTGTAAACATCAATGAAAGAGTCACATGTGACAAGCTGTCACCATCAGACCTGGTACAGCCACGGGTTTAATTCCTCAACCTATAAAAGGGGATCAAAGAGCCCAAGGAACAGTTCTATTGAATGAAGAATTGAACGTACAAAGTGTGCAAAACAAATCTGAATTCAAACTGTTCAAGTGAGCTGAATTGAAAAAGAACAGGAAGAAGGGTTTACTAGTCTGCATTGAAGAACAGAAGCTGCAGTAGAGTCCAGCTAAGGATCTGTGCAAAGGATCTAGGTTCTTTACATTTGACAAGTTGGCAAACTTGTAAAGGGGTTGTTTTGTAGGCAAAAAACAAGAAGATAGTGAACTCACCTCCGGGATTGACTATACTGGTCACCAAGGAAAGACTCGACTAAGCTTTCGTTTATCAGTAAAAAACGAGTGTCTAAATCAGTATAAATCCTATGTTCTTAACTTGCTTTTCATTGCTTTGCATTTTTAGAACTATTAGAAATCAATCACAACAGCATACAGAGACAAATTCTCAAAGTAAAAGTCTCTGCTACAGAATCCCTTGGTAGTCTGCAAAGATCATCAGTGCATTCAAATCAAATATTTCGCTATATTACATTAAAAAGTTTAAAACAACCTATTCTACCCCCCTCTAGGTTGTACCTGTGGATCTTACAAAGATCATATCTTATGATTTACTTCTGCAAAGAAGTTACTAACAGTTTATTTTGTGAAGAAATCATGGCTCCTCCAAAGCTACCGAAATGCCCCAACGGTGGAGAGACACCATGCTCATTTGACAAATTCAATCACTCGAAACTGCGAATACTTCCACATCTGGATTCAATAGATGAAATAATGCATGATGTAATTACAGATGGGCCATACAGGCCAAAGATGCCAGATCCAGTTGATTCATCCAAGGAAGTGGACAAACCCAAATCCCTTTGGATAGAAGAGAACTGGGACTTAGTGCTGGTGGACAGAAGGGGAAGAAATCAAATATTCAAAGCTCTTGACGATGATATGTTTGAGATAGTGGTTCATACTACCACTGCAAAGGAAGCATGGGACGCTCTACTGCTAAAAAAAAAAGGAACAAATGAAATCAGAGAAAACAAGAAAGATGTCCTGATGCAGCAGTACGATTGGGCTCAATGAGATGCGATGAGAATCTGACCAGCTTCTATGAGACATTCAATATACTCATCAACAATATCAAAACTTCAGGGAAAACTTTTGACAACAAAGAAGTTAATCTAAAGTTTATGAGATCACTTGGAGAGATATGGGGAACAAAGACTACAACAATAAGGGAGTCCAGGGATCTTGCTAAGATGTCCTTGGCACAGCTATATGGTGTGTTGCATACCTACAATTTGAAAGTTGAGCAAAAAAGACAAATCGATGAGGTTAGGAAGAAAACTCTGGCCTTCAAAGCTCAAGAAAAAATTCTGAGATCGATGGCAGAAGAGGAAACTAGTGACACCTCGTCTGCAAGTGAATAGGCAATATCAGAAGAACTTGCACTGATGGGCAAGAAATTCAGAAAGCTGTTCAAGAAGAAAAATCTCAAGAAGAACTTCTCAAGCAAGGTCAAAGAAGCAGAGAAGGAGGTCTGCTACAACTGTAGAAAGCCAGGGCACTTTGCTGCACAATGCAGATGACCAGCATAGGAATCGTCTCCACAGAGGAACAAAAAGGAATATAACAAAGGGAGCTTTGGAAGGAAAGAAAAGGGCAAGGCTTATGCTGCTAAAACCTGGAGTGAGACAGACTCAGATGATGAAGAGACAATCTCAAATTCTCAGCTCTGTCTCATGGCAAGGAATGAAGAAAAACAACAGGTATTCGATCTCTCTGATTCAGATGTTACTCTAGAGGAATTGAAGGAGGCACTTCAATAAACCTCTGAAAGTTTTATTTCCCTTTCAAGGGAACATAAAAAGAATCTCAAACTGATTGCAAATCTCAGAGAGAATTACAATCTGGCATATGAAAAGATTGATTGTATAACAAGTGACCTAGCAAGCGCTCAAAATGAGCTGAAGAAATGAGATAAGAAGGTATAGCTTCTCAATGCAGTAATGGAAACACTCACAAAGAGAAATTCTGAGTTACAAGCTCAAGTAGATACATGGAATGGAAAGACCCTGAACTTGCAAAAGATGCTAAACATAGGTCAATTCTCACATGATAGGTCAGGATTAGGCTATAAGAACCGGTTGAATGACCTTTCACACTCACAAGTAAATGATAATGTCAAAACCAGTCAGAAAGTGGTAAAGTAGACCTCTGCAAAAGACTTGCAGAAGTTTAAAGCCTGTACTGAACAAGGAGAGCAGAGGAGTAAGGCCTCTTATGCTCAAACCCAAAGGGTTAAATCCTTGAGCAAAGTACCAGCACGAACTGGTGCAAAACACCACAATGTGCACATGGCCTGGAATCATAAGATTGAAGCCAACAAGAGGTCAAACAAACCCCAGTATGCACCAAATTACTCAGTGTGGAACAATACTTCCAATACTACATGGAAAAGACCATATCATAAAATCATCTGCTCATGGAAAATGCAGCAGAGGGAGTGGAGAAATACTAGCAGACCACCCAGAGCAATAAGACCAAGAATCTATTGCTATACTTGTGGCAAACCTGGTCACAATTCATTCGAATGTTGGACTCCACACAAGAAAACTATTCAGGTGTGGGTGCCCAAAACTAACAAGTAAGGGCCTATATTTGTGGGTACCATGTATAAGATTTCAATCCTTTATTGCAGGAACAACAGGATAGAACATGGTACTTGGACAGTGGATGCTCTGGACATATGACTGGGAACAAAAGCATTCTGAAAGACTATAGAAAAGAAGAAGGACCCCTAGTCATCTTTGGAGGAGGCAAGGCAGGTAAAACTAAAGGTTATGGAACCCTTGGTACAGGTTCTTTAATCTTTAGAGATGTAGCTTATGTTAAAGGTTTTGAACACAACCTGCTGTCCATCAGTCAATTATGTGACAAAAATTATGATGTCTCTTTTACTCATGATTCATGTCAAGTAAAAGACAAAGTCACCAAAGAAATCAAGCTGGTAGGAACCAGAAAAGGAAATATTTATGCAATAGACTTCAATTCATCTCTATCAGCACAAATTACATGTTTTTATACAAATGGTGCTTAATATACAAACTGGCTATGGCATAAGAGATTAGCTCACCTAAATTTCAAACCCATAGCTAAGCTGTCCTCAGAAAACTTAGTAAGAGGACTTCCTCAAATCAAGTTAGAAAAGGACAAGCCGTCCTTAGAATACTAGAACTACTGCACATGGATCTTTTTGGTCCAGTAGAAGTACAAAGTTTAAATAGAAAGAAGTATACCCTAGTTATAATAGATGACTATTCAAGATATGCATAGGTAATGTTCTTGCACTAAAAGAGTGAAACTTGTAGCCTACTGACTAGATTCTTAAGGAAATTCAAAATGAGAAGGGTACTGAAATAATCACAATTAGAATTGATCATGGTACTGAATTTGATCAAATAGGAGCAGATAATTACTGTAATGATCATGGCATTAAACATAACTTTTTAGTACCTAGAACACCTCAACAAAATGGTATAGCAGAAAGGAAAAATAGGACACTTATAGAAACTGCTAGAACAATGCTTGCTGATGCTGATTTACCAAAAAACTTATGGGCAAAAGCAGTAAACACAGCATGCTATGTCCAAAACAGGTATCTAATACATAAACTGCATGAGAAGACCCCCTATGAATTATGGAAAGGAAAGACACCGAGTGTCAAATGCTTTCATGCTTTTTTATGCAAATGCTATATACATAACAACGATAAATACCATCTAGGAAAATTTGATCCCAAAACAGATGAAGGAACATTTGTAGGATATTCCATAACTAGTAAAGCCTTCAGTGTGTATAACAAGAAAACACAAACAGTTGAAGAGTCAGTCCATGTTTCTTTTGATGAATATGAAATATCCATCCGTGCTGCTAATGTCTTTGATGAGGAATGTGCATGCAAAGATAATGAACAGGATGCAAACAAGAGCTCTGAAGTTGCAGAAAAGGATGAACAGTCTGCACACATAGAAGAGAATAGTAATGCAGCAGAGGCAGAACAGCCCACAATAAAACAACAACCGGAACATATCACCATTGATGAAGATAAAAGGAGATAGATCAAGGCACATACACAAGATGACATCATTGAAGTCAAGGATGCACCAGTGCAGACTAGAAGAGCAATAACCAAAGAGTGTCTGTCTGCATGCTTCATATCAGAAATGGAGCCAAAGACAATAAATGAAGCTCTAAGTTTTCCAAACTGGATTGATGCCATGCAGGAAGAACTAAATGAGTTTCAAATAAATGGAGTATGGCATCTGGGGCCAAGACCCAATAATTATCCATTTGTTGGTTGCAAGCGTGTGTTTAGAAACAAAACTGGTGAAAATGGAACAGTCATCAGAAACAAAGTTAGGCTAGTGGCAAAAGGTTACTCACAGGAAGAAGGAATTGATTTTGATGAAACTTTTGCCCCTGTTGCAAGACTGGAAGCAATAAGAATGTTCCTTGCCTATGCTGCTACCAAGGATTTAAAGTTTATCAAATGGATGTGAAGAGTGCCTTCCTCAATGGAAAGCTGCGAGAAGAAGTGTATGTTGAACAGCCTCCTGGATTTGAAGACTTTGGGCATCCACATCATGTCTACAGGTTAGACAAAGCATTATATGGCTTAAAACAAGCTCCAAGGGCGTGGTATGAAACTCTCTCAACTTTTCTATGTGAGAATAATTTTCAGAGAGGAAAGAAAGATACCACCCTATTTCTTAAGAAACATAAGGAGCATATTCTCTTAATGCAAATTTATGTTGATGACATTATATTTGGCTGTACTAGCAATAAATTGTATAAAAGATTTGCTACATTAATGAAATCAAAATTTCAAATGAGTTTAATGGGAGAACTGAAACATTTTCTAGGACTTCAGGTACAACAGTTAAAAAGTGGGATATTCATAAATCAAGCCAAGTATCTGAAGAACACAGCCAAGAACTATGGATTAGAAAATGCAAACCACATGAAAACCCCTATGAGTGCAGCTGTAAACATTGATAAGGATGAGAGTGGAAAAGAAATAAGCCAAACAATGTATAGAGGAATAATAGGCTCACTCTTATACCGAACTGCAAACAGACCAGACATCCAATACTCAGTCTGCATGTGTACAAGGTATCAATCTGATCCCAAAGCATCCCATTACATTGCACTAAAGAGAATCCTGAGATATCTCAAAGGAACTCCAGATCTGGGTGTATGGTATCCTAGGGAATTAGATTTTATAATAACAGGCTATTCAGATGCAAACTTTGCAGGTTGTAGAGTTGACAAAAAAAACACAAATGGTTCATGTCAATTTCTTGGTGCAAGTTTAATTTCATGATTCAACAATAAGCAAACCATAGTGTCAACCTCTACTGTAAAAGCAGAATACATAGTTGTAGGAAGCCGTGCTGCACTAGTATTATGGATGAGGTCACAACTTGCAGACTATTGTATAACGTTTTTTGGAACTTCAATATTTTGTGACAACATGTCTGCAATGGCAATTTCAGAAAATCCAGTTTTTCATGCTAGGACCAAGCATATTGATATCAGATATCATTTTATCAGAGATCATGTGCAAAAAGGTCACATTAAATTGGAATATATTTCAACAGAAAAACAAATTGCAGACATTCTTACAAAGTCTCTTCATGAGAGCAAATTTATCCAATTCCGAGGAGAATTGGGTATGATTGATTTGAATCAGTAAAATGGCCAAAATGCTATACTGCTCTACTTCACGTGTAGAATACAGAACAACATTATTTTTACTCTGCTGTAGTTTTATTTTTGGAAAGAAATAACATTTTAAAACTGATTGCCTAAAATTTCGCAACAATCAAAATCTGTGACTGAATCTGCGCAACGGCTAGTTTTTAAATGGCAACGGTAACTTTTTCAAAGAGTATAAATATGAAAAAATTTTCAACCTAAAACACTTTTTAATCTCTCACTCTAAACATTCTAATACTCACATTCTCTCTCTCTCTTGTGCTCTACTGCAAACCCTAGTTTGCGAATTCTCAAAACTCACTTTAACAAACTTGAAAATCCCTTTCAATTTCACTGAAAATGGCCAACACCCGATCCAACACTCCTCTTAAGAATGACAAAACTCAAGAGCAACGCAGTGCAACAAAGAAGACTGAGTTACAGACGGGAGTAGTTCTTGATTTTGAAACCTTGAAGAACGAATCAGATGAAGTAAAGGAGATATCCGAGTTGATTCAAGATGCAGGTTTCAAGTACTTCTGTGAGAAAACTAGCAGAATATATGAAGAAGAAATATTAGACTTCATTGAAAAATCCAGAGTTGCTGAGGACTTTTAGGTCATCGCATACACATCCACCAAACGGATTGGGATCACCATCACACCAAAGGACTTCAAACAGCTGTTTTGAGTTTCAAACGAAGGACCCAGGGACATTCCTGTCTCTGTGCTAAGCGATGAGAGGCACGCAATGCTGAGCGAGGATAGAAAGAAACAAGGAATACTGATAATGAAGAAGTATCTGTCCAAGGAACACAAATTGCTTGCAGGTGTGGTGAAGAAGGTGATCATGTCCAGGGAATTCTCCAAGGATGAGATTACTTCTGACCAGCAAGAAATAATGTGCGTAATCCTCACCAAGCACAAACTCAATTGTGCCAAGCTGCTAATGTATCAACTGGCCAAAGCAATAGAGGCCAGACAACCTCTATTGGGAAGAATTATCAGTATCATCCTGAAGGAGAAACTCAAACTCTCTGACAAGGGAGGAAGGCCATGGATTTTGGCCAAACAGATTAACATGAGAAAGATTGGGAAGCAGCCAATAGGCTTCTCAAAGAAACCAGCAGTAGCGCAGACTACAGCAAAGGCTGCAGACCAGCCTGACAAGAGGAAGCCTGAAAAGGCCAAAGGAAAGCTGATCAAGAAGGCACCAAAAGCCAAACCGAAGCAGACAAGGGTGACAAGGAAAAAACTTGTCCTGCAGACCTTAGAAGAGAAACAATATCTGAGCTCCCTGCTGCACAGCCTACAGAAATGGATGAAGTAGTACAGTTTGCACCAACAGAAGAGCAGACTGAAGTAAGTTCCCAAGGACCAAGTATCTTGGTAGCAATTGAGGGATCATCCTCAAGGAGTATACCACCAAAGGAGCCAAAAATGGTTGTACTTCAAGATGCAAACATTGCTTTGGAGTATCTGAAGGCTGGTGCTGTTGAAAACCTTCAGAAGCTTATCCTGAAAGCTCAGAGAAGTTATCAGGAAATCACGGAAGGACCAAGGGCACAGCTCAGGCAAGAGCTAGGTGCATAAGGGTATACAAGAAAGGAGACTGAAGCCATTGAAGCCAAACTCGGAGGGATGTAGACTCAGTAACCACTGAGTACATCTACTGTAGCCTCACTAACAATAAGGACTACTGCAACAGAGACATTTACAATAGCAATCATTCTTGTCCCTATTGCAGGAATGGAATTGGCTGTGGTTGAAGCTGACCAGCCCTCAACTTCATCAGAAGCATGGGCCACAACAACAACCACAACAACACAATCTCTAGAAAAGGAAGAGATTCTGAAGGCACTACAGACTGTCCAAGCCATTCAAGAGAAGGTTCTGGAACACAAGGCCAAGACTGATAAAATGCTTGACAAACCTCAAAAGGAGGCAATGATCCAACAGTTCATCAAGGAAACACAAACTTCCAATCAAAAGGAAGTATAAGGCTGCAATGGCAAAGCTCATACCCTCAGGACCAACAGCAAGGTACAGGATCAACCCAGACGGCTCAAGGACAGAAATAGGCATAATAGACGACATGACAGAGGCAGAAATTGAACAACTTGTACTAATTCAAAGAATGGAGGGAAACAAGAAAAAGAGGCCCATTGAACGGTACATATTGTTCAGTGGGGCTCTAGAGATTAAAGATTCAACCCTCAAAACCAGAAGGCACAAACAGGCACAGCTGCAACACATTGAATTCGTGCACACTCTTGAAGTGGAGGCTGAATTAAAAAGATTGGTTGACAAGCATGTTAGGGTAACAACCGTGGAAATTTATGAATACTTGTCCAGACTAATAAAGCACCATCACCAGGGGATGATGATGATGGTCATGATGAATCCCTACAACTAGAAGACCATGATGATGACATCATTGATGAGGTTGCTAAAAAAGGAATCAAGGAACAATAAGCAGCAGAACCACCGGATGCAAAAGAGCCAGCAACAGAGTCTACAGCAACAGAATCAGCAGAACAAGAGGAAACAACAACAAAGAAACCTGCAACAGAAAAGGCAGAGGACAGCGAGGCAACAATAGAGGTAGTTACAGCAATCAAACCAACAGTAGAGGGATCACCAACAAAAGAATCAGCATCACCAATTAGAGATGCAACAGAGGTTACCACAGAAGAAATACATGTAGACTATGAGCAGACCACTAAACAAGCGGAGTTCACTTAAGTTACAACACTTGATCTCACTCCTACACAGGCAGAACAGGTGATCATAGTGGAGGATGAATCACTTGAAACAACCTCAATGATGAGAGAGCAAACTATGGCAGAAAGCACTTCTAAAGGTGTCACTCTTGAAGACATCAATAAGCATTTGATGAGTGACACCCCCTCTGGTCAAGAACAAATGTAGAATCAAGGTGTATCTCCTCTAAACCTGGTGTTTTCACCCCTCCTATTTATTCGGATTGGTACAAACCAGGGCAAATCCACCCTCAATAGGATTCCCTCAAGGCCTACTCTACAGTGGCACATCTGATATCCAAATGATGCCCCGGACTGCAACTAGAAGTCCGAGGCAAGCCCTTGTAAATGATAGATTAATGCCAATCCATGAAAGGCCATCCTCTACTGCAAGAACAATGGCCAAAATTGAAATCCCTGTACATCAACAGTCATCTCCACCAGAGACTACAGTAGAGTACAGACTAAGGCAACTGGATCAAGAGATCTACAACATGCATCAGTGGACAAAGGATGCATTCAAGGACCTTCTTGATAGACTTGAACTAGTTGCAAACGAGTTAGAAGATGAGAAGACAACCAGAACCAAATGTTTTGCAGACTTCCACGATTCTCTCTCCAACCTGGCTAAAGGGCTTCTGCACTAAATCCAGAGGGCCAATGCCCTAAATCTTCAGCAGTACAGGCTCAGTTCTTCTAACTTGAACAAGTTAAGGGGTCAACACTCAGCTGACCTTCCCAAACTGCAAGCTTCTCCGAAGACCACTCAACGGCAGCTCAAAGAACACATCCTGAACAATGACACAAGGCTTAGCTTGGTAGAAAATAAGCTTCAGCTTGAAGCTGCCAAGGCCACGGTTGCTCAGCACACCACCACTTCTGAACTAAAAGCCCTTCGAGTTCCAATCGCAGTCCTTACAGCAGCACTGAATGCTAACAAAAGAGGGCAGAAGGCAACCGAGAAAAGGCAAGAAGCAACAAGGCCATCTGGGGAGAAGGCAGCAAAGAAAGGGAAAGAAGCAACAAAGTTGTCTGTAGACGAGCACAAAAGAAAATCAATGGCAGTAGCAAAAGGACAAAGGGCTGCAAAACTGCAAAAGCCTCAGGAGGAGAGGCCATTAGGGCAAAGACCTAAGGGGGAGAAGTCATTAGGGCACAGGTCTCATAGGGAGCAGTCCCATGGGGAGAAAAGAAGGCACCACAGAACATCATAGGATCAACCTAAAAAACACAGCAAAGGCAGTGAGCATCACAGGTAGAAAGGATACATCCATTGCTCCACATTAGTCTAAGAAATTAGATTAAGTTTTTTTTTTCCAAACAGTGTAATTAGTTAGTAAGCTTATTGTTTTACTTAGAAGTTTTGTTAGCATCAATTCAGGGGGAGATTGATAGGAATATGCAATCCCTCCAGTTGTATAGAAATTGATGAACAAAACATAGAAGTATTAGTCATGATATAGTTGGTGTGCTTAGGCTGAAAATTAGTTAGGAATCTACAGTCTAGGTTAAATGCTAGCAGACGGCCACAGATGGAGAGCATTGTGGACCACCAGATACAAACTACTGCACAGAATTTCAGCAAGACAGCTAAGACATGCATGGACAAAAAAAACTTGCAAATGCTTATGGATCAGGGATCAATTTTGCAGACAAGGGCCAACACAGCAATGCATAAGGGATTGCATCAGATATGGATGTAGGTAAGGTTACAGCAGTGACTGGGCGTAGATGAGGTTTCAACTGTACTGAGTGCACACTGAGTTGTAGCAGACTAGAGTACATCAGAGATGGTTGCTAAGGTTGGGGCAGAAGTTTGAGAATTGATCAAATCAAAGATTTGAGGTATGGAATGACAGTACGAGGATCAGAAAAAGATGAGCTATCAACATCAGTGAAAGAGTCACATGTGACAAGCAATCACCATCAGACTTGGTACAGTCACGGGTTCATTCCCTCAACCTATAAAAGGGGATCAAAGAGCCCAAGGAACAATGCTATTGAATGAAGAATAGAACGTACAAAGTGTGCAAAACAAATCTGAATTCAAACTGTTCAAGTAAGCTGAATTGAAGAAGAATAGGAAGAAGAGGGTTCACTAGTCTGCATTGAAGAACAGAAGCTGCAGCAGAGTCCAGCTAAGAATCTAGGTTCTTCACCTTTGACAAGTTGACAAACTTGTAAAGGGGTTTTCTTGCAAGTCAAAAACAAGAAGATAGTGAACTCAGATCTTGGATTGATTAAACTGGTCACAAAGGGAAGACTGGACTAAGCTCTCATTTATCTGTTGATAACGAGCGTCTAAACCAGTATAAATCCTGTGTTTTTTACTTGCTTTTCATTGCTTTGCATTTTTAGAAATATTAGAAATCAATCACAACAGCATACAGAGACAAATTCTCAAAGTACAAGTCTCTGCTATACACTCCCTTCATAGTATGCAAAAATCATTAGTGTATTCAAATCAAATATTCCGCTGTATTACACTGAAAAGTTTAAAACAGCCTATTCACCCCCCTATGGGTTGTACCTGTGGATTTTACACTGTTCATCATTTATGCATGCACATTCCTCATCAAAGACATTAGCAATACGAATGGATGTTTCAGATTCATCAAAGGAAACGTGAACTGATTCCTCAACTGTTTGTGTTATTTTATTGTAAACTCTGAAAGCTTTGTTAGCTGTGGAATATCCTGGAAACTTTCCTTCATTTGTCTTAGAGTCAAATTTTCCTATGTGTTGTTTATCTGTGAATGCAACATTTACATCCAAATGTATGGAAGTACTTGACACTTGGTGTCTTTCCTTTCCACAACTCATAGGGAGGTTTAGGTGTAAAGGACTTAAGATTATGGAGCCTGGCTTTGATCTATCGCCAGTTGTGGCCATTGAACACGAAAAACAATGGTTATGGATGCAATGGATATATGCTTACTATTTAGAAGGAAAAAGCCTGTGGTAATACCAGGCAAAGATTGGCGTGGCTTATACCAAGAGTATATTACTTTGTGCCAGCGATCAAATTTTTGCTAATATGGCAGGTATAGATCAACATCAGTTGGAATGCATCAGAAATAGATCATCTACGATAGTTAGTGAGTTATACAAGATAATGATAAAGCCAACAGAAAATATATCATTTGGGAAGTTGATTTGGGACAACAACATTCGACCCAACCATTCTTTTATTGTGTGGCTGATCCAGAAGAGGAGATTGAGAACGAAGAAGTGGTTCTTTGGTAGAGATTTGATAGATGAGGATCACTGTTGATAGGAATGTGCAATCCCTCCATTTGTATAGAAATTGATGAACAATACTTAAGAAGAAATTATGTATGTAATAGATGCTTAGGCTGTAATAGTTAGCTAGATAGTTGCACACTAGGGCCAGAGGTCGTGCAGTAGAGACATGCAAACGAGGGCTATGCAGACTACAGGGGGCTACAAAATTACATGTCAAAGATCAGATGCATACGACAACAAAAGTGTCTCAGAGTTCTCATGATCTAGGACCATTCCATTGTTAAAGGCCAGTTCCAGCACCAAAGAGAAGTGAGCCATGTCACAGTGCAAGTATGCAAGCTGAATTGCAGAAGACTGAGTGCAGTGCTGGGTGCAGACGAGGCTACACTAGCAGGCTGAGCAGATGAGGTCTGGAAGCTGTCAAGTGTGAGCTAAGTTGCAGCAAACTGGTTGCAATACTTGGTGCAAGTGAAGTTGCAGAAAAGCTAGATATGAAGACTGTGCTGTAGAGCTCATGCAGCCGAGGGTGCAGGAAACGATAGCAACAAGATGCAGCAGAGCAAAAGCTGGAAGAAACTATCCTTGACCAGCATGAGGACAAAGGCAGATGGATCAAGGCACACACTGAGAAAGACATAATTGGGGACAAGGATGTCCCAGTGCAAATGAGGAGAGCAACCACAAAGGAGCGCCTGTCTGCTTGCTTCATATCAAAGATGGAGCCTAAGACAATCAATCAAGCTCTCAGTGATCCTAACTGGATAGATGTCACGCAAGAAAAACTCAATGAGTTCAAAAGAAATCAAGTATGACATCTTGTGCCAAGACCAAAGAACTATCCAGTTGTTGGCTGCAAATGGGTCTTCAGGAACAAATCTGATGAAAATGGAATCATCATCAGAAACAAGGCTAGATTGGTGGTCAAAGGGTACTCTCAAGAAGAAGGGATCGATTTTGATGAGACTTATGCCCGAGTTTCAAGATTAGAAGCCAATCGAATGTTTCTGGCATATGCTACATACGAAGACTTCAAAGTCTTCCAAATGGATGTCAAAAGCGCTTTCCTCAATGGAAAGCTACAGGAGGAAGTTTATGTCGAGCAGCCTCCTGGATTTGAAAACTTTGAACATCCAAATTGTGTCTACAGGTTAGACAAAGCCCTTTATGGCTTGAAACAAGCTCCGAGAGCGTGGTATGAAACTTTTTCTACCTTTCTTTGTGATAATGGCTTTCAAAGAGGAAAGGTAGATACCACACTGTTTCTTAAGAAACATAAGGAGCACACACTATTAGTGCAAATATACGTAGATGACATCATCTTTGATTGCAGTAACAACAGACTATGCGAAAGGTTTGTTGCATTAATGAAATCTAAATTTCAAATGAGTCTCATGGGTGAACTAAAATACTTTCTAGGTCTGCAAGTGAAATAGTTAAGTAAAGGAATATTTATATACCAATCAAAATACTTAACAAATATAATTATAAGCTTTGGCCTAGAGAACTCAACTCCAATGAAAACTCCCATGAGCTCTACTACTAAAATTGACAAAGATGAAAAAGGTAAAAGTATAGATCAAACATTATATTGAGGTATAATAGGATCTTTACTTTATCTTACTGCAAGTAGGCCGGATATCCAGTACTCTATCTGTGTGCGTGCCAGGTATCGATCTGATCCTAAGGAGTCCCACTATACTTCAGTCAAGAGAATCCTGAGATATCTCAAAGGAACTCATAACCTGGGTATATGATATCCAAAGGATTCAGTTTTTATACTAACTGGTTATTCAGATGGAGACTTTGCCGGTTACAGGGTTGACAGGAAAAGCACAAGTGGTACATGTCAATTTTTAGGTGCAAGGCTGATTTCTTGGTTCAGGAAGAAGCAGACCATTGTCTCAACCTCTACTGCAGAAGCAGAATACATAGCTGCAGGAAGCTGTGCTATACAGGTACTTTGGATGAGGTCTCAGCTTGCAGACTATGGGCTAACGTTTTTGAAAACAAACATATTTTGTGATAACGCGTCTGCAATGTCGATTTCTGAAAATCCCCTTTTTCATTCAAGGACCAAGCACATTGATGTCAGATATCTACTGCAGGTGTAGAAGCAGACGAGCAGGTTATTTGAAAAGGGTTTAATGTTTTCAAGTAATGCAGACGAGTAACATTACTTTACTGCTTTACTGCATGTGTAGATGTAGACGAGCAAGTTACTTGAAATGAACTCAGTGCTTTTCAAGTAATGCAGACGAGTGACTTTCCTCTACTGCTCTACTGCACAAGCTATGCAGACTAGAGACAGATGTCACTCCACTGTAGCTATTTTTGGAAAGAAACAGATTAGTAATTATCTCCTTGATTTTCGCAACGGGTAGAGTAATTCTAGGAAACTGCATAACGGTTACTTTTTGATTTTCAAAGGTAAAAATATACTATAATTATGAAAGGAGAGAGAACTATTCCAGAACTAACTTTACGATTCTTTCTCTCTTTCTCTCTAAGCGATCAAACCCTAATTCTCAATTCTCTTCGCTTGCTCTCACACTCTCCATTCAATCTCTCACAATCTCTGTAAAATCAAACTTTTCAAACAAAAATGGCCGACAAATCCACCTCTTCGATGCCTTCTAAATCACAGAAGGCACAAATCAGCCTTGCTAGGAAGGAATTACAAACGGGGGTCGTCATAGACTTCAAGACTCTATTACATGAGTCTGATGAAGTGAAGGAGTGGCGGAGTGCATCCAAGAAGCGGGATTGAAATATTTGTGCGAAACCACTAGCCACATCTTTGATCAGGAGGTCATGGAATTCATAGAAAAGGCTAGGGTTTTGAACAATTTTCAAGAAATAATGTACACGTACAGGAAGATCGGGATGCGGATCACACCGAACGACATGGCATGGATCTTCAAGCTCCCTAATGATGGCTCAAGAATCATTCCCTCAAATTTCGTCATTGATGGACATCTCGCAATGCTCACTCCGAAGCATCAGAAGGAGGGAATGAGAACGATAAAGAAGTTCCTGTCCAAAGAACACAAATTTCTTGTTGATGTGGTCAAGAAGGCCATAATGTCCGGAGAATTTTTCAAAGATCAGATCACACAAGATCAACAAAAGATCATGTGTGCCATCCTGATGAGGCACAAGGTCAAGTGGGGACGTTTACTAATGTATCAATTAACAACTGCTGTAGAGGCCAAGCAGCCCCTCTATGGTAGAGTTCTCAGTATCATTCTGAAGAACAAGCTAAAGCTAACTGACTCTCAAGGAAGGCCATGGACCATTTGGAAGCAAATTGACATCAAGAAGATTGGAAGATTGCCAGCAAGCTTGGCAAAGACAAGGAAAGTCACTGCAGCACAACCACAACAACCATCAAAGCCTACTGCAAAGGCTATACAACAAAGGCTACTGAAAATCCCAAGAAAATGGCTGCTCCTAAGGCTGTCAAGCCTCCAAAGAGAAAGCTTATACTGAAATCTTCTGAAGAATCAGAAGAACCAACAAGGAGAAAAATTAAAGAAGAAGCAGAGTCTACAGATGTGCAGACCACTACTACACTTGCAGTAGTGCAGACGACCGAAGCACTTACTGTAGTAGTGTAGACGAACGAAGCACTTACTGCAGTTGTGCAGATGAATGAAGGAGTTGCACACCTATAGCAGAGTGAAGAAGGTGCAGACCTGCAGCAGAGTGAAGAACCTGCAGAACAAGAGATGATACAACCAATCACTGCTATTGAGGAAGGCTTATCCTTAAGAACACTTCGCCCAAAGATCCCCGAAGTGGCAGGTCTGCATGACTCGAATGTATCTCTCGAGTTCATAAGGGGAGGGTCCCCGAGCTGAGTTTAGAAAGGAAACGTTTGCGAGGGGACACACACGAAAGGAGATAGAGGATATTGAAGAAAAACTTCGAAACCTTGATGGCTCAATGCCACAAGAAGTATCTACTGCAACAACTGGCATCACAATCACTGAAAATACAGTAAACGAGCCAGCCACAACAACAACGACCATCACTGTAGGTAAAACAACAACAATAATTTTGGTTTTCGACACTAATATGTCTCTTGTTCCATATGCAGATGATGATGATGAACTGGAGATTATCCAAGTGCGGACAGCAGAGGAAGTCTGGGCAGCTGAGGAACAAGCAGAAGGCCTAGAGGAGAGAAAAAAGTTTGAAGAAGCACTTCAATATGTTGAAGAACTAAGGAAGAAGGCCCAAGAGCACAGAGCATAGACTGATGCTCTCTTGAGAAAGCCTCAAAAGGAGACAATGCTGCAGGAGTTTGCCAAACAAAATAAACTAAGAAGGAGAAGAACTATAGTGAGCAGTGTACCTGAACCAACTTTCATAACAGAAGAATGGAGGAAGATGGATGAAGCATTTGCAGCAGATGTAAAACAGATCCACAAAGAGGCTGCACTGCAAAGAGCCACTCAGCAGACCACACAGAAGCAGACTAATGTACAGACTAGGGTGCAGAAGAGGGTAGCTCTTATACTGCCTCCAGCCGCTCATTCCAAAAAAAGAAAGACCACAAAAAGCAGCAGACCAAAGCTTATTCCTTCAGGTCCTAGGCAACTATTCAAGGTTCGTGTTGATGGATCCAAGACACTGATAGGAGACATCACCGGCATGACAGAAGGAGAAATTGAACAAATGGTCCTACTACAACAACAAGCTACTAAAAGGAAGGAGAGGCCAACAGAGCCTTACATACTCTTCAGTGGAGTATTGGAGTGGAAGGACTCCACACTGAAGACGGGTAGACACAGACAAGCTCAACTGCATCAAGTTGAGTTTGTTCACTCATACGACTGGAGTTGAAAAGAATCATTGACAAGCATGTTCGAGCAGTAACACAGGAAATCCAGGAGTACTTGTCTAGACCACAGGTTGGCAGACCACCATCTTGATGAAGATCAAGGTGAAGATAGCCATCTTGATGAGCTAATTGACGAAGTTGCAAGGGGAGGAGTTCCCCAGCAGATACAGAAGTGCACTGAGATGCAAACCAGCAAAGCTGTTGTAGCAGAACCAACAGTGGAACAAATTGCATAGAGGAGGTAGAAGCTGCAGTAGAGCAGACTACTGTGGCTAAGGAGCAGACTACCTCCGTGTCTGCAACAGAGGCGGAGGATCTCACTGTCAAAACGTCTACAAACGAGGCAGAGTTGCAAACTGCCCTATTCTCTACAACTTGTGAAGCAGAAGAGCAGACCACCTTGACCTCAGCAGCAGAACAAACGAGCACTATACCTACAGATGAGCGACAACCTGCAGAAGAGTTACAACCTCAACATTCACTCACTCAATTAATATAAGACATGGAGGAATTACAAGTCTAAATACCTGATGAGAAACCATGAATCTTTGCAGAAGAGCCAAAGATTCCAAAAGGAGATGAGCAGATTGCAGAAGAGAGTTCATCATAGGGGATAACTCTCTCAACTCTCCAGAGGCATCTATTGGAGGACACACCATCAACTCAGCACACGCAGGAGAACATCTCTTCAATCCACATTCAATTCACTTCGTAATCATCATTTGGATTGCAGTAGACAACTGAAGACCCCTCTTCAGTTGGCTTCCCCCAAGGCCTGTTGTATGGAGCAACCTCAAATGTCCCTATGACTCGTCAAATAGCCATTAGAAGTATTAGACTAGGAATGAAAGAAGCCAAGCTGCCACAACACATAGAGACTCCAGTGTCAACAAGAACCAGGTCTACATCCAGGAGAAAGCAAACTAGAAAAATTCCAACAGCCTCATCCTCTAGTGTTGATGACAAACTTCAACAAATGGACCAAAGCATCTATGACATCAGGGAATGGATCAAAGATGCTCTTCAAGATTTCATTGCAACTTTGCAGCCACTTGTAGATGACATAGCAGATGAAAAGGAACAAAGGGAGCACTACTTCGATGCCTTCTATGATCTACTTCAAACATTCGCAAGGCAAACCCAAAAGAGCATAGGCCTAAGTCAGCAACACTATCTGAGGACTACTGTAAACTATAACAACCTGCATAACGTACAAGCCCATAAATTCAGGAAGCTGCACACCGCAATTCAGGAAACACGGAATCAACTGCAGACTCACATCCTCAACAACGACAAGAGACTCACTCTCTTAGAATCAAGGGTGGATCAGCCCTCAGGAGAGCCACAACTGCACAGAACAACATGGCAACTAAGCTCTTGGCACTAAAGAAAGCTGTCGAAGATCTCACCCAGAGCATCAATGCAAACAAAAAGGGGGAAAAGAGCATAGCTGAGACTGCAGCAAAAGGTGCAGAAGAAAGGAGGGGTGGATCAAGGTCTCATGGGGAGAAACAACCACCAAGGCATGTAGTTGAAGGAACAACTGCAGCAGAGGAACCAAGCAGCAGAAGTACAGCAGAACAACACAGGAGTCCCTCAGAGCAGCAGAGGAGAAAGAAACCAAAGCACAAGCGACCAAAGGTTCTATAACAGGATTATCCTTCCAAGAGAGGACGGAGGGATTAATCCTTAGGAAAAAGTAAGTCCTCTTATGGTTGTAACATTTTATTTCTTTAAAAGAGTTGTTGAAAAGTGATCTTGCAGTTAGAATTTCTTAGGAGTTTTGTTTGCATCAATTTACGGGGAGATTAATAGGAATGTGCAATCCCTCCATTTGTATAGAAATTGATGAACAAAACTTAAGAAGAAATTATGTATGTAATAGATGCTTAGGCTGTAATATTTAGCTAGGTAGTTGTAGACTAGGGCCAGAGGTCGTGCAGCAGAGACATGCAGACGAGGGCTATGCAGACTACAGGGGGCTACAAAATTACATGCCAAAGATCAGATGCATACGACAACAAAAGTGTCTCAGAGTTCTCATGATCTAGGACCATTCCATTGTTAAAGGCCAATTTCAGCACCAAAGAGAAGTGAGCCATGTCGCAGTGCAAGTATTCAATCTGAATTGCAGAAGACTGAGTGCAGTGCTAGATGCAGACGAGGCTACACTAGCAGACTGAGCATATGAGGTCTGAAAGCTGTTGAGTGGGAGCTAAGTTGCAGCAGACTGAATGCAGTACTTGGTGCAAGTGAAGTTGCAGAAAGACTGGATATGAAGACTGTGCAGCAGAGCTCATGTAGCCGAGGGTGCAGCAGAGGCGTGCATTAGACTTGGTGTATAAGTGTGGGTGCAGTATAAGTTATACTAGAATGGAAAGAAACAAGGAAGGGGTAAAAAATGAGAAGCTGATGTAATGCTGATGTGTATAGGATCAGAAAAGGTGAAGGCAGGTCAGTCTACTGTAGTAGAGGGCAAAGCTGTCACTATCAGATCATACAGTCACGGGTTCTGGTTTCCTGAGCCTATAAAAGAGAAGACACAGTGCACAGGAGTGAGGTTGACGAGTCTGAGAAAACTTTGAATATCATTTGAGAGCTTTCAAAAAAAGAAAAGCCTTAGAGACTCGCTATGCACGATCTGAATCGAAGATTCGAAATTTTTGAAGAAGGTTCACTAGTTTGCAAGTGAAGAACAACAACTATAGCAAAGCACTGCAAGATCTAGGTTCTTTATCCTCTAGCAAGAAGAGTCTTGTTGTAAAAGGGTTTGAGTCATCATCACAGGTAAGGAACTAAGTAGGGAGCGATGGGCATCCCCCATCCTCTTAGCATGCATGCAATAGCTTGACGCCGTTGTGACAAGGCCACGTGTGACTCACTACAGGAAGGCTCTTGTCAACACTGGTATCCAGAACCTCATGAAACTATGAATAGACCCTTGAAATGAGCGTAAAACACTCAAAAACACATCAAAAGGCAAAAAACGTTTCCTTGTAAGCCACAAACAAGAAGATAGTGAACCTTCTCTTGGCTTAGCTATACCAATCACCAAGGGAAGACTGGACTAAACTCCTGTTACTTGTTGGTAACAGGAGTCTGAACCAGTATAAATGCTGTGTCATTTATAATTCTGCATTGTTCTACAATTCTAAATTGTTAGCTAGATCTTAAAAGGTCCAAAGAGACAAGCTTTTCAAAGCTAAAGTCTCAACTGTACAACTTCCGCAAACAACAGCAGACTCAGGTAGTACAGACTATCTAAGAGCTTTGTTGTACTGCCTGATAAAATTTTTGAGATAACCTATTCACCCCCCTCTAGGTTATTCTGGGACTTTCAACTGTGAATTGTGAAGAGGTGAGGTTGTAACCTATGATCATCTTTTCTACTAGTGTCCTTATTCACATTAGGTCATGTCTGGAGTACTAGAGGTGTTTAATAATGGGAAGCATGAACGATTTGGTCAAGTAAGGTTGCTTGAGGAAAGAAAGTCTTCCAGAGCAAGGCAGCTGCGTAAACTCTTTGCAACTATGGCTTATGGACAATGGAGGGAAAGAAACAAGAGGGTATTCGAGAAGGAAACAAGGAATCCTGCTGAAGTAGTTCGTGTAATATTGAACTTCATGTAGTCCTTTGTGAATTGATAGTCTAAGGGTGTGTGTGAAGGAATAGGAAAGGGGAATGTCTTCCTGTTAAGGCCATACAACACGTTATTCTAGTTTTGGGAAATAAAATTAATGCTTATACGAAAAATATATACCATATCCCCAAAACCCTAATCTCATTTCCTACCCTCCCCCATCCACCGTCTCCCACCATCGTCCCTCTCCTTCGCCACCGTCACTCCATCTCCGCCGACGTCCTCTCCCCATTTTCACTCTTCCATCGTCGTCGTCGTCTCCGCTGTCGTTCCCGTCGTCGTCCCCGCCGTTGGGTACAACTCCTTCCAAAACCCCAACGCAGTGCTGAACGCCTTCACAGGATAGGTCAACAGGTCATGGTTGTATGAGAACTGGGGTTGTATGCTTTTGCAAGAGAAGGTCGATGACATGATGGGTCGTGGTTGTACGAGGGTCGTGGTTGTACGCCTTAGCAGGAGAAGGACGATGGGTCGTGGTTGTACTCCTTCGCGTAGCTCCATGAGTGATGGATCGTGCGGTGGCGGTCGATGAGGCGACGGTGGGTCGGGGTTGTACGCCTTCGCAGGAGGAGGTCGATAGGTCTGACGGAGGAGATGGGTCGTACGGTGACGAAGATGGGGCGACGATGGCTGCGACAAAGGGTCGTGCGGTGAGACGGATGGCGACGACGAAGGGTGAAGAGGCAGCGTGGGATGGTGGTGACGGAGGGGAAAGAGAATGGGGAATCGAGCGCTTGGGTTAAGGGTTTGAGTTATTTATTTGTGTGTCAAAGGTCATTTTTCGGAAGTTTGTTTTTTTATTTTTTAAAATTGTATGTATAGGAAATTAAAATCTTACGTTGTATTTTTGAGAAAATAAGTTGAAAAAAATATATCTACAACTAATCAACTATATCAATATAACATGCGTTTAGGAAGTGTGTGCCATAATATAAGTGTGTCTAATAACAAATGAACGATTGAGATTAAAACAACACAAATGAAAGATTGAGATTAAAATATTATCTTTTAATCTTAAACATTCACTTTTATTATTTAATCTCAATTATTATTTAATCTCAATTATTATTTTTTCACTAGATATACCCATGTCGTGTTACACATTCCCTTTTTGCATATACTAGTAACAATAATATTAATTGGAGCATCTCTTTCTCTCGCTGAAAAGATTCCAAGTACAATTTGAACACTCCACAGAGACGGATAAATCATGACAAAAATTCTATAATGCATCACCGCACTTCTCTCCACACCACAAACCAAAGGAGGCGAAGAAAGAAATGGCGAATATCAATTCACCACGGCCATTGATCTTCTTCGTCGCTTTCACCCTTTCGATCATCGTCGCCGCCGGCATAGCAGTGCCGCTGTCGCTTCTGCTCGATAATCAGAAGATATTCACTTCGAAGTTCAACGGAATCTATGATACTTCCAAGTATGGGAAGCTTCAGCTCAACAACGGCTTGGCTCAGACTCCTCAAATGGGGTAACTAACTCTTCTCAAATTCTCGAACTAGAAGTTATGTCTGTATCATGATCTTTCTTCTCGATTGGAATCGGTTTTGTTTCGGTTTTTTTCTAGTGAAGTTTGAACGATTTGGTGACTCTGTAGCCGATTCCGTGTCTTTGATTTGAACTAGAAGAATTGCACTGGTATTTTTAAGTTCAGATTAGCGGATATTTGATGGTGCATGGAACTGCCAGGAAGATTTTAAATGACTTCGGACAACAAGTAAGAGATTGAGGCTGGTTAGGAGACCTAACCGTGTTGAAGAAGTGTTCCGTTATCTGTATAGTGAGAACTATGCTTGACCAACCACTTAGGGATTAATGGAACGTTTCAATCTACCGTGCTAACTTGTAGAATAGACCGCTAAGAAGTGTAAAAATGGAATGTGATCCGATGACTGAAGAAAAAGGTCTTTGTTTTTTGCAGTTGCGTATGACTCGAGTAATGCGTTTTAGGAGCACAGAGAATTTATTAACGTGGGTTTATTGATTGATACGAGGGCTTTGACTCGCTTGGGAGTCCGGGAATCAAGTGCCTGTTCGAGTTAAGTGCTTTCTCATGTGGAGATGTGGTTGAACTTCGTGTTTACATGTGAGGGCACTCTAGAATCCCAATTCAAGTATCCTGAATTGCCTGCTTTCCATAATTATTAAGCCGTCAAAGCGACAAGGCGAGTCGAGGGGTCCAGAAATGCCTAGGCGACTAGGCGCCTGTCTAGTCGTCCATAAGACGGTAAGGCGACCATACAAACCAACTATGCAAATTTGTACATCAATTGCATATAAATTATAGCTTATATATGTTGAAATGTTTTATATATACTCTAATACTACTGCCATATAATTTTAAAAGCAAATACTATCTATGCAAACAAGATAAGACTTATGGCATTTTAAAAAGAAAATATCTTATCAAATATGTTAATACAATCGTCGAATATGTTTTGAAATTATATTGAATTATAAAAAAAAACTTATGGCATTTTTTCAAACAAAATCATATCTTGTATTTCAAATTTACAACTGTGAAGTTCACGTGACTTATCTATCTACTTTTAATATGAACTTTTTCTTAACAAAGCTTTTTTTTTTAAAAAAAAAACCTTAATCCCTTGTTTTCAAGGCGACATCAAGGCGCCTGCCTTGCTCTAAAAGTCAAGGCGAGAGCAAGGCGAAGTTTTTGAGCGCCTAGATGCCTAGGCATCGCCTTGACAAGTATGTTGCTTTCTAGTACAACATATCTGTAAGGAAGAAGAAAGTGGCTGAGACTTTCAGCTTCCATGGGATTGGGATGGACACAAATCACAATATAACTTAGGAGAGCCTGCTGGGTGTAAAATCAAATATTATCTTCTAGGTTCAAGGTTGGGAGAGCTAATACCTGTGGTAACCGGCGAGAGCAGGGCACGGCCATAGGAAGGGTTACGCACCATCGAGATAGTATGGTTTTTGGGTCGTCACCTAGTTGAGCCCCAACTAGGAAGGGAATAGACAAAGACTTGATCTATGGACAGAGCTTCTGCACTCGGGAGTTAGGTTAAGTGATGGAAATGTCGCTTCGATCGGCTCGCACTCATCACCCCCACTGGAGTGACCTCTACTTTTGCAGGTTTCCGTTAGGATTTTTCAGCTTCCTCGATATGATAGTTGTCCTGAAAGACAGGTTAGACGAGAGAGAGAGAGAGCGACCAAACCATGAAAGATTGCCTACGTACTTGGGGTTGCCAAAATCAGTTATCACGTAGTTCAAACTAATATGAGTTTGATAAAGTGTTTTGATATGATAATCGATGATTTACCACTTGAAAATGGAATATAAATAATCATTCCACTTGAATATGGATTAAAATAAATTCACCACTTGATTATGGGTTAGAGATTAATCCTCTTGAAAAAGAGATTAAATCTTGCTCATTCAAATTTGTTTCAGTTTTGATATTAGGTATAGTAGCTACTAAAATAGCTAGTTATTTTTTCAAGTTGATTCATTGATACGCATTAAACCGAATTTTAATGGTTACAATATACCTAGATGAGGCTAACTGATTAGTGTGCACAAAAGCTTTTAAAACACACATTAGCAAAACATGGATGAGTTGGTACTAATTCCAAACACGCACAAAGAGTCTGACAACATGATACTCGGACCATACATCCATATATTAGTGCCATAATAAGATTATTGGTGTTTATGAGTTAAATGTTTTTAACCATATATGCACAAGACAAAAGCATGCACAACTCACACGCATTGTATTCAGACCTTAACAAGGATCATGCTATTAAAGCATCATGGATACAAACAAACATCACCAGCTGTTCATCAACGAAAAATGCAAAGAGTTAAGAAGCAATGGACCTTGCACAATCTCTCTTCCTCACAATGTTGCACGCGATGGCCACGGTCTCCGACTTTCGCGTTTGAACTTTGCAGCGAGACCAACCTCTACGCGATTAGCTACGGGACACCAAATAAGGACTCTCGCACATGGTTGACTTCCGTCGCAGGCTTTGAAACTCGATCACTCGATGTGTTGATCTTCGATGATGTTGTTGATGTGGAACGCGGGGCTTCGTATTCCTTTGGGTGTGGTGGCTTTGTGTGTTTGATTGTTTGATGATCTTGCCCCATCTAATTATGGGTATTTATAGGGTTGATTTCGATATGATAAGAAGTGGAGTAGTGGTGATGATGGAGTTTGAAGATGGATATGGTTGTTTGAAGCTGCACGATCAGCAGACATGGGTCATGTAACTGATCTTGAAGTTTTTGTTTCCCCTTATTATAATGCTTGAGAGCTATTTTGGGTTGGGCTTTGGGTATAATTTTGAGTTATTTAGAGATCGTTCTTCAATTTGAGAATGGGCTGATTATTAACTTAAAAGAGTTTATTTATTTATTTATTTAGGGCCCAATCATTTATTTTTCTTATGGTTTGACCTTGTTTACTATATATGTTACATTGAAATGCCACATAAATACTCATGATCTTATTTAAGAGTTCTTATTCTAATTAGTCGGTAGACATTTTGATGTCTACAATACCAACAAAATTTGAAGCCCAAAATCAATCTATGGACGTCATGAGCATTTCCTTTGAAAGGTATTGCATCTTCTGGAGCTGAAACAAGAAATGCTTGGTATCATACACCTGCAAGCAACGGAGCAAAAGCTGGTGGCTTGGAATTATAATGCAAGAGAGCATATGAAAACACCAGCTGATTCTTTAATAGAGAATGGTAACATACAGATCTAGAATTGGGAAACAAGCAATGGTCACAATTAGCCACTAGCAGCTTCTGACGAGGAATTTGCTGAGAATATGAAAACCACTTTGGTAATTGAAAGCTGACAACAATTGCATATAAGGTCATAGGTTTCTACACGTATTACTAATTGGGATTGAGGGAATATCCCAGCGGTTTAATATGTTGTTAGAGTCGAATAGGCTTAAAGACCCATCTAATCTAATATATATCGTATTATCCAGTCGCTTTTAAGTGCGGCAAACCATTTCAATGGCAAACGATATAATAAGGTATTATTGTCATTTAAAATTTTTAATGGATAATAAAGTAATTTTATTTTATTTAAACAAACAGAATCTTATCTAATTAATTTCTGACATTTGATTATGAATTCAACGGTCGAGATTAAATCTTGACGATATTAAATTTCAAGTAATCAAATAATAGATAATGGATAATCAAGTTATTTCAAATAATAGATAATCAAATAATTTCATTTTACTTAAACTAACGGGATCTTATCCAATTAATTTTTGACCTTTGATGATGAATTCAACGATCGAGATTAAATTTTGACGATATTAAATTTAACATAACTATTTGATGAAAAGTTAAAAAAATCCGTAAGATCATATCTATATCCTATTATCACCCTATTTAAATATAAATTTTAATATCTCAAATCTAACGTAAAATATTTGGATCAAATGAAAAACATATAATCATCATATATACGAAATATTTCACAAATAATATAAAAAATTCTTAAAATTTTATACTCCTATATGAAATCGTCACTAAGTAATTATAAATAATCTTACCTATCACGATATTGTATGAACTTTATTTCACAACGCGATAACTTCTTTTTTTTCATACATTAATACACACGGACAAATTTTCTATTTTATTTTATAAGTCGAGTTTTACGTGAGATTTTTCTATCTCCATCTTTTAATTGGATCTAATAATCGAGATTGAAGACTAATATAAAAAACGCATGTAAATCGTATACTTAAATCAATTTATCAATAAAAAAAATAAAAATGAAGAAACAAACTATCAAGTTCAATATACAATAATCTATGTACTTTTTTTTGTATTAAAGGGGGCAAAGCCCCAATAATCTATATACTTTTAATATAAATATTATTTTAACTCTATTATGTTTATTCATCCCGTGCAGTGCTCGGGTCAATATTATAATTACTCAGCGCTGCCTTAATTACTTGTCGACTCTTCAAGTCCAAAATAGACATCTACGTGAGAGGACGTTTTGAGAATATAAAACCCACGTTGGGAATTGTAACCTCACAATAATCGCTTAGAAGATCCTGGGTCAGCAGTTGCCGAGATCCAGGGAGGCTGAATCAAACGATTTGTTTCCAATCTAGGCATATCAGAAAGTAGAAAACGAGAATCGGTATACCACCCCGAGACTAATGCCTGGATAGGCACCAAGCCTTTCGACATTTAAGAATTAGACTGATACAAAGAAACCATACTCAAATCAGAAATTAAGGAACTTAAGAATGAATATGCTGCTTTGAATCAGAATTTTGATGCTTTGAATAGAACTCAAACAGGATAATAAATATCATGAACAAGAGCAAAAACATTCTTACTTACTGAAATAGAAAGACTAATTCAGAACTTAATGCCTTAGAAGATATTTCATAACAAGACAGCAACCCTCAATAAAACAAGAAAACCAGAAGTTTAATAGGATTTCATTGTAGAAATCTAGAAGAATAAAATGATGCTAGAATTTACCATTCTCTAGTAGTCTGCATAGGCTGATAATATAAAATCTCACAGCTGTGAACTGAAAGAAATGTAGATGGAGTGTTGAAGTTGTTGAAAGGTGGCTCTTCATGAAAAAAGGATTAATATCAATATTCCCTACCAGCTTAGTGTCCTTGTATTATTCAGCTTGAGTACACAGTGAAATTCTGTCTACTGAGTCACTTATGGTGTATACTATTGATCTTCCAAGTAAAGGCATCCTCTTTCAATTTTCAAAATCCTGAGTCTGGACATTACGTTAACTTTTAACGTAATAATCTGAAGTCAAAACATTGATGAAATCATTCCTTTCTAATTCTTGTATTATATGTGCTATCATTGTTTCTTTATTAACTGGTGGTTGTTATGTTGGTGGACAGGTGGAACAGTTGGAATTTCTTTGCATGTCACATAAATGAAACTGTCATCAAGGAAACAGGTTCTTTATGTTTAAGGCTTTATACATTTAATTTTGCGTCTGATTGTTGTATACTATTTGCTCATTGCCTGTAAATCTTGGTCTGGCTTCTATTGTTAAAGTGAATAAGCTTTTCAGAAAAAAGAAAAGAAAAAAATCAAGGGATGGGGACCTATGGCCTGAGCCAGCAATGAGGGGATTCTCACGGCGGCACCAATCTAGGCTATTGGTAAGCGAGGCAGGCTGAAAAGGTGATGATGAGTTGTGGAACTCAAACTCAAGACGATGGAGGATCGAATCAAATTCGAGATACGAAAGTTCTAACTGAAGATGGTTTGATGAATGAGCACATGTACTCTAGTCTAGTTTTGAAGCTTGATATAAAGATGAAATGACACTTCGGTGGGCTGATATTGTTGAGGGAAAGCGAAGACGCCTCGTCCTGATGAGGACTGCTTTGCAAAGGATGTGATTGGGATGAAGCTGAAAAAGGAGGATGGGTCGAATCGATGTAAAATGAATGGGTTACAACAGGAATTTGTAGGTGGTGAAGATGATGAACTGGTTATCTTATGGGATGCTGTGTTCAATGAATGTAGATACTGGCAGTTTGCATTGATTGGGTTTGTAGGTTGGGATAAGGTACTGTATGGTGCGGTGAAGGGTTTTGTTGAAACATACTGGAACAGGATAACATGCCCTGAGATCCTACTCCATGAATGCAAGCTATTATGTCTTCAGATTTGCTGAGCAAGAGGACCTTGAGATTGTTAGAGAAAGCAATTGGTTTTTAAATTCAAGGCCTCTTGTGCGTCGAAGCTGGGAACCAAATTTTCATTTCATAAAGGACCTGCTTGAGAAGGTTCCTACATGGATACAGTTTCCTGTTCTAGACCTTCAATACTGGGGTAAAAGAGCTCTGGAGAAAAGTGCTAGTACGGTTGGGACACCAGTTTGTACTGATCAGCAAAAGACCATTAAGGGCAGAGTTTCATACCCTAGAGTGTTGGTTGATGCGTACATAGGAGTTAGTAGAGATGGCGAGTTTCAAAGGACCTGATGGGGAACAGGTTAAGCAAAAGAGGTGGTGTATGAATGGAAGCCCTCGCGATGTGTGAAATGTGGAAAATAGGGACATCACTCAGAAGAATAGGTTTTAGCCCTAGAACCAAAGAAGAATATTTTTGAAACTGAGGGGCCTGTGGTAGATGGAAAGAATGAGATAGCTGGAGTTGCTAGCCAACCTAGTTGAGATGATCAAAGCTGGACTAATGTAAAGATTAGAAGTACGAAAGGCAGTAGAAATGTTGGATAGAGATGAGTGTGTTGTGGATTAGCATAGGATCTGGGTTAAAATTCCTTCCTCCGTTGGATGAGAGCGTTGAGCAGGATGAGGTGAATGGAAATATCCTGAATATTATACTTCTTCCTTGGGAGGGATTAAGGAAACATGATTACAGCCTAGAATATTAGGGGTATGAATGAACCTAAAAGACTTTTAGTTATTAGGCAGCTAGTTACAAAATATTCAAATAAAAATGATGGGTGCCTTAGAGACGGGTGAAAGCAGGCCATCTTCATAGAATTTCTTATTCCTGTTTTAAGACTTGGGGTGTGATGAATAACTATTATATTGCAAGAAATGGAAGAATATGGGTTTGTTGGGATAAAAATTTGTTTGATGTCAAGTTCATTTCTAGAACTGATCAGGTAATGCATTGTGAAGTTAGATCTGTTGATGACTTATTTGTAGCTGTTGTATCCTTTGTGTATGCTTGGAACACTAGGATTCAAAGATGTAAGTTTTGGCCGGAGGTTATGGATGTCAGAGATCGGTTTCGATCCGTAAAAGACTTGTTGAATTCGAGCTTAGTTTCGATCCGTGATCCCTTTTTGCTTCTCTAACACTCATATATGCTTCCAATGATTGAAAAACTTTATAATCATCATGAAAAAGGTTTCAAAAGACTCTCCAAAGTTCATCAAACTCCAATCATCATTTGATCAGCTTTTAGCGGGAAAAAGTGGAAATTTGCTCAAAACACGATAAAATATAGCAATACCAACGTTCTACACAATAGGAACTGAAAATGAGCATTTTGATGAGATAATAAGCATAAACAAAGATTTAATAACATTGAAAATGATGTATATTTTGATGTCCATCAAATACACTGTCAAACCTTTACTTGCCCTCAAGCAAAAACAAGGAAGATAATACAAAGACAAAAATATAATGTTTCGAAACTACATAACTCACAAAAACAACATAGCTGGAGCAAGAGCTGTAATCAAATCAGAGTAAAAAACATGATACATTCATGATGAACAACACCAAGGCACAAGTCGAGTGAACTAGGATCATTATTAAGTGTCATCCCAAGGTTACCCTTCACCCCGTTCCATTCACCCACTCCATATTAGACAATCTGCTATAATCGTCTTTGGATCCATGGCAGGACAAAACATTTAAAAAGATTTACTCCTTAAGAACTCACAATGAAGGATTACCAACACATGGTTCTTCCCTAAGACCTTAAAGGATAAAAGAACAATTCAATTCTCAGCTTCGTTTGCCTATGCTGCCACTTCCTAGGCCTGAGTGTTTCGAAAAATAAGCAAAGACCACTACATCGACGCCCGAATGTAGTGAAAAATGAGCAAGGGTTTCAGCATCACGCACGGATGCGGTTAAAGAAGTTAGTCCAGAAAAATAGAGTTCGTTTAGGTAGTTGGAACATTGAGAGGTTGAATGGAAAACTTTTAGAGGTAGTAGACACAATGGTTAAAAGGGGGATTCATATCGTTTGCTTACAAGAGACGAAGTGGATCGAAAATAAGGCTAAGCTAATTCAAAGTACGGGGTTTAAGCTATTGTATTGTGGTCAAAGTCGGATTAGGAATGGAGTTGGTATAATTATGCCTAAAGAATTGGTAGAAAATGTGATTAGTATCAAGCGTTGAAGAGATAGGATGATTTCTATTAAGGTGTTGATTGGGAAGGAAGTGATTAATGTGGTAAGTGCTTATGCCCCGCAAGTAGGTCTTGAAGAAGATGATAAGGTTCAGTTTTGGGAAGACATAGATGAAGTAGTGCAGTCGATCCTTAAGAGAAAAAAAGTTTTTATTGGTGGGGATGTAAATAGACATGTCGGTGAGGAAAAAGATGGTTACTCAGAGGTTCACGGAAGATTTGGTTTTGGTGAGAGAAATGTAGAAGGGAGAAGTATATTGGATTTTACTATGACATATGACTTTGTGGTTGCGAATACCTTCTTTAAAAAACGTGAAGAGCATTTGATAACCTTTAAGAGTGGTTTATGCAAGTCTCGGATTGATTACTTTCTTATGAGGCGAAGAGATCTGAAGGATTGCAAGGACTGTAAGGTTATCACAGGAGAATGTTTGACCACTCAACACCGTTTGTTAGTTATAGATGTATTTCTATCTCAAATAGAAAAGAAGAAGAAAACAAAATGTAATCT
>JAOVYX010004836.1:0-37796 GCA_035668315.1 Drosera spatulata
ACTAGTTCTATTTTTAATCTTACCCCCTTTCTTAGGATAGAAATTATTCCAAGGTAGACATTTGCCATTCCTTGTGGAATCAACCTCTGCTTCATATTCACATTAGTATTTTTAACGGGATAAAAACAAATTTGCACGTTTTGTGACGAACGTGGAAGTCGTCATAGTTATAACCTTGCCTGGCTTTTCATCAATTGGCTCTATGATTTGCCTAAAGGAACCATAAATGCTTGTGTAGCAAATGCCATCCCTATTCTTGGATAAATATTTTTTTCACATCAAAAATCACAACAATCCAAAAACAGATCGGTTGAATTAGACAAAAGAAGGAGAAATTGTTATATGAATATTGGGAACGATTTAAACGTCTTGTCTCAAGCTGTCCCAACCATCAATTTTCTAAAAATTTCTTGATTCGCTATTTTTATCAAGGGCCCTCAGCCACAAACCGTGGTCTAGTCGACGCAGCATGTGGTGGTGATCTTTTAGATAACCAACCACGAGTTGTGTATCAAATCCAAGAAAAAATGACGGCTAATTCTCATGACTTCAATCGCGATGACGATCTTTTTTCTGATGTCAATGAAGTATCAAGTTCTTCCAATTCTATTGACCAAAAGCTTGATCGTTTGACAAATTTAATCACCTTGATGGTTCAAAACAAAAACAACACTACATAAGTTAAAGTCTGTGGAATTTGTTCTACTCTTAGTCATGCCACCGATGTGTTCCAGGCTCTTTATGACAATGAAAAGTGAATGCAACGGGTAATTTTTCTAGTCCTCCTAGGCAAGGAAATTGATGCGAAGCCAGCCAAGGTTGTAATTATGACGACTTCCACGTTTATCGTAAAATATGCAAATTTGCTTTTACACTGCTATGAATACTAATGTAGATATGAAAGCAAGGGTCGATCCCATAGGGAATGGCGAATGTCGACCTAAATACAACTTGAAATAATTTCTATCCTAAGAAAAGGATAAGATTTTAATACAGAATTCGTGAGGGTCTGTTTAAAATGTTTAAAAGGAATAACTTAAAACTAAACTAACTAATCAAAAGAAGATAAAATGGAGCTAAAATGTAGAGTTGTTTGCTTAAGTTAGGAGAAATGTATGGACGATGGTTGAATCACTTTGAGTCACTTAGATCAATCATGGAAGTTTCTGAATTTTAGATGAAATGATTAACATGGAATAGCCGTAATGAATTTTGATCTAACTCACTACGTTCCTTAACTTCTAACTTCCAATTAGCTTGGATAGTTAAACTAACTCAATAGATTTAAACCATTTCAATTAGCTCAAACATGATTTAATCAAAAGAGTCGATTCATAACATGGAACTACCACTCATAACAATCATAACAATTAACTTAAACTAATCATGTTATATGCATATGAAATCATTGATTGTATATGACAATTAGCTTAAATAATATTATATCAATTTGCTACTAACTAAAACCACTTAACGCGATATATAGTTTAAAACCATGTATATTAGGTGATTAATCTAATAAACATATGTTATATGATAATTGTAACAGGTTTCATGCAACATTTTCATCATTAACATCTCTGCTTTTAATTATATATGCATCATCTCATGATCAAAGGTCATCAAAACTCATCAACACATCCCAACTTATGAACTACTCACTCATATACATCAAACAAAGCATGGAATGAAACATATGAAAACAAACATTCTACAGAGATTAAGCAACTGAGAACGAAGGTTCTACAGCACACGACGCGTTCCAAACTGTTGTCCTAAGCTATACAAAGTGTTACGAATCAAATCTCCTTGAGATGTTGATCAAAATCCCTACTCTTCGCGTCTTCACCTCCTTTGATCGTCTCCGCCGTTTCTGAGCTCTCTCCCCTATGTGTTCTGATTAGAAAAATCTTAGAACACGTATTTATAGGCTTAGGTCGAGACCATATCGATCCGACGGCTAAAAACAGGTGTTTTGTATCAGGGACAATGTCGCGGCCGCGACCAGACAAGTCACGCTCACGACAAGTAAGAAAAACATGGATTTGTTGAATATACATCGTCGCACCCGCGACCATGTGCAGCATGCCCGCAACACTGTGTCGTTCATCTTAAAACTAATACAAAAAATACTAAACAAAGTCCAAAAATTGTAGAAACTTATACATTACTTCAAAACATGCTAATCTAGCTTATCGATGTGAAACGTTGCTGTATCAACTCTCAAAGCACGTGAAACGACAATAAATCGTGAAATCCAGCCTTTTGAGCTCATAGCTTTGTCATTTTCTTCATTCTTTTTCATTTTTGTTCCAAACATCGCGCCAATCTGCCAAAAATATAAAAACACAACAGTACTGACATTCCAAGACAAAAAGACGCTAAAAATATAAAATAGACAATACAAGAGAAATAAACAAACATTTAGAATAAAAAAATGATGTGTGTTTATGCACACATCAAATTCCCCTAAGCTAAACCTTTGCTTGTCCCTAAGCAAAGTCTACACTTAAAACAAAGAACTCAAAACAAATAGGGTTCCTAAGAGCAGAACTCTTACTGTTGTGGGGGTTGTATCCCCCAGACGATGTCAATTCTTGCCATAGATCTTCTCTAGTCTCCATTATAAGCATATTAACCCTTTCAGTCATCGACAGCGAATTGTCCACGTCTTCGTGACCTAAACACTTCATTGAACGATTCAATCGATAAGAACGACGGGTAATGTGTACAAAGCATAGGGACGTAGTAACCGCGTGCGAGCTAATGACTTGCACTTGTTAGGAATTCCTCGTTGAAGACTTATAATTGCATTAATGATCTATCTTCATCACGATGAAATTTCAAAGATTTCCCAGGCCTATCAGCCAAAATTATAAACTCGTTGAATACATCAATTCAACGCATGTGCGACCCAAAACATCCAACGACATCACAAACCTGTTATTGCCTCAAACTTCCTTGGATAGGAATATCATAATCCCTCTAAGAAGTTGGCCTTGGAGTTGGAACTCCACATAGCTACTTAGTAGGCTGATGTCTCGCTCGTTAACGGGGTTAACCAAATAAATAGCTCCACCAACTAAAAGTTACCCAGCACCACCACCCATAGAATCAAGAAAGAACTCTCAGTTTGTCGATCCTTATTATGTTTTGACCTAATAAGTTTCCCCATGTTGAGTCAAGCTAAGTCATAGACTTCACTCCTGATGATGCTCTTCCTTAATTCAAATATAGTATAAGTATCTTTTAATATTTGTTTGTGTCAATCTTTCAAATGAAAACTGTCGCTCATGAACCTGCTTATATAAGCACACCAAAATCTTACTCCCTCTGTCCCATAATAAATATCATAAATTTTTTAACCTGGGATTTTATGTGTGAGTTCAATTTTTGGAGAATTTGATCAAAAAAAAGAATATTTTTTTATGATAATGAGGGTTACTGTAATAATTATAAGAGAAGATAATAGGTGTACTATAACTGAGTTTGATTAACTCTATATTTTTTTACATAAAAACATTCCAAATAAGATAGTATTGTAATTGTTATAAGATATCAAAAAAATAAATATTATATTTCTTATGAAACAGAGAAAATATATATCACCTCTTTACATTCAGGTATAAACATATTTTCAATATAAGAATCACCGACAGATTTTAAGCAAAAACTCTTATAAACCTCGCATTCAATTGCAGAGAATGAACTCTAATTACATCGTCATTGTAACATTACATCAACACTTTATTATTTAATAGGTATTTTTAAATTTCGTTTTTCATCTTAAATGTATTAAAAAATTATGACATTATTTCAGGATTATAATATATAATTTAAAGTATCATTAGTGTCTCACGATAATTATACATAAAATAATATTTGATCATCCCATAGACAATTCATAATGTAAATAATAATTTTTATTGCTGATATAGAATAAGATTGCAATTTGAATAAAACGAAAAAAATATTCCATTTTACAACTTACAGATACTCTCTTTGTCCCAATAAAATTACAGCATTTACTGAATTGGATCTTCCCAACTATAACCTTATCCTATTTGAAAATTTTTTCCCTACAAAAATATCAAAATATCCTTATTATTTATTTTATATTATATTTTTATTATTTATTTTATATCATATCAATTAATCTGATCACTTTTTCTCTTTCTTTTTTTTTCTCACTACTTTCATTCACACAAATCAAAAAATAATTTAACTTTTATGTCAATAATCAATCCATATAAATTATTATATCAAAGATCGGAATATAGTTTAACTGCAGTACTCAGATAAGCACATCATATCGACATATTGCAAACACAAAAGCACAAAACAAGCGGAGACAAATTTGTCTGATATGTCAATCACAGGATTGTTTTTCCATGAAAAAAACAGATGATCTCTGACACAGCCTTCCCCACTAGGATGAGTCGATCGACACATCAAATCGGTATCAAAGAGTGAGTGAGTGAAGTGCAGCTGCAGCAGTGCTTTCTCTCTCTCTCTCTCTTTTTTTTTTTTCTCCTCTTATCAGATCAATCCCAATTTGCCTAGCTTCATTTGCTTCAACATACAGCCTTTTTTTTTTTTTTTTTTCAATCAATGTGACTTGATCTAATGTTCATTTCAATTTTTTTTTTAAATTTTGGATTCCAATCACACTAATCTCAAAATTATTGATTTCAATTAAAACTTTGCTCGATGTTGATGAGAAAAACGTCTTGTTAATGTCCGAAATTTTAATCGATATACGCGTGAGTTGACTCGGACACATTCATCACAGAAAAAAAAAAAACAACAAAAAAAAAATGATGGGTTTTTGATGATTTTCAGCTCACGGCATCTCCGTATGTGCCTCCACCATGGTGCAATCCCAAAGTTGATATCACTGCCGAACATATCGGACATAGAAACATAAAATGAGTGATCACCCGAAACATGTAGGATCGTAATTGATACCTCTGTCCAATAATAATTTATTTTAAAAATTTTTATCTAAAAAATATAAAATTAATCAAATTCAACTATAATATATTTATTATCTTTTTTTATAACTGTTACAATAAACCCACTGTAAAAAAAATTCTTTCTTCATTAATTCTACAAAAATTTAATACAAATATAAAATATCGTATCAATCAATTTATTATATTTATCATGAAAAGAAAACAATATGTCATAGGAAAAGTACTGTTGATCGCTCAATTGAAATTTTTCTCGATATCTTAATTATAACAAAGACTCAACACTACGAACTAAAGGTGGAAGACGCATGCATTATGTACCTTAACTATCTGAACCTTATATATAGGCATCGATCAAGTATGAGACAATGAACATTACCTATGGTGTTAGAATACTTGCATTAGATTATGTAAAATAGAAATCCTGTAAAAAGAAAAAAAAAGAATATGATGTGATAAAAAGTTAAAAACATATTGAAAAAATATGTTGTAATGTGTGTATCAAAATGTAAAAATTATAATGTAAGATAGAAGAATTCAATAAAATTATCGTATTAGTATAACCTTTTTATTTTTATAAGTTAATTTATTGTACCATTAATTATAATGAAGAGTGAAAATAGATAAAAAAATTTATAGAGATTCTGATGTAGCCTGAAGCGAGCAAAGGCCCAGGTTGGGCGGCCCCTCCCATGGTTCCGTTGAGGATATGTAAGGATCGTTAGTGACACTGCCATTTCTTACGCATAGGCAACAATTAACATGATATATGTGATGTACTCAACAAATTGTGATGTTGCATAAAATATTATAGAATAGAAATTTTAATTTCTCCATAAATAGAAGAAGCTTGACCAACATATAATGGAAGAATGCAAGAAATCCAAGGGGCGTAAAGAACCATAAATGGTAGTCGGCCGCTGCTGGACTGACTAGTTGTCGTCCAACACAAGAAAAGTCTACCCTTGCATATGGTATGCTTCCATGATATTGTAATCATTAATCAAATTTTTGCCAATGTTATGGGATCCAATGTCGCAGCCCGAGAGATCGAATTAATTTCATTTGCATGTGAGCAAATACATCGAATGTATGTTTCCTAGTACATTTGAACTTCTGATCATAAAGTTTTGCTTGACCAATGACGATTGACCAACCACCAAACCCTTTATAATGAAACACTAAAATTCTGAAATCAGGAGTAAGACTATTCACATTAGTTTTTCCATCTCTATTCTACAATATCATAATGATATTTTTTTTTTATAAGGATTCAATTATTAATCTAATCCTCCAACAGATTCCCTATAACGATTTTGTATGTAGATATATTATATTTTCATAACTAATTTTGAAATATATTTTAATATTCTAAATTATTATATTAATTTTCTATGAGTAATTGTTGTGATAATAAACATTTAAAGGATTTTTATGCTATTAAAAAGTATTTTTCTTCACAATTTATGATTTTTTTATTTGTTATTCTTTTGATAATTAATTGTTTTCTTAGAATCTTAAATAACATAAAATAGTAATAAAATGGATATAGAAAATGATGTTTTGATCCCCTAAAATTGGGGAATGAAATGAGAGATATGGATAGAAAATCGATTGAGTGAGACAATTTTCCTCGAATTCCTTATGCTTGAGGATAGCAAATGGTTTGGGAAACCATTGCAAATACTCTAAGTAAAAACAAGAACTTACCTTTATCCCACATTATTTAACATTTAACGTTTGATTATCTCACAACTCTAATTGTACGAAAATATATAACTCATAAGTATTACAACTACTAATATTGAACAAAAAAAATTGCTTAGAACAATATCTTATCGTTCCGCGATGTTAGTCAAATTTTTTCTGAATAAATCCTTGAATCAAACCTTTAAATTCTTTATAGGATGGTGGGCGTATTAACATGTTCAAAAAAATATCTCAACCTTAAAGTCTAGTGTTTTTATCATAATATTGCTCCGTTACATTTATGAGCAAGTTCTAACACAAATAGTGGCCAAAAAAAAAAAAAAAACAACAAGAAGAAGAAACTCAAGCACTCAGGCGCACAAGCCAATTAAAAAAAAGGGAAGAATTTTGCAGCAGTAGCTGGGGGAGAAGAAGAGAAGGAGAAGCAAAGTGCAAGCTTGTGATATCACTTCATTATCTCTGCACATTTTGCTGCAAGTACTGCAAAGACAATACTTGCAATTCGTTCATCCCAATAAAATTATAATTAATTAATTTATATTATTTTTTTAAAAATAATTATATATATATATATAATATTTTATATATATGAATATAAATCTCGTTTTCATATGAAATCACGTCTGATCATCCTGCAATATAAATTAGATTAAAATATATAACTTACATAATCATTGATGTTTCATGAAAAATTTACAAAAAACTACATTTGATCATCGTTATACGCGTGTCAAACTTTATATCGACATATGTGCACAATCAAAATATTATATTCTTTCCGGAACGGAAAAAATATATGTTAATTTTGATATAAAAATTAAATTATCTTTTAATTTATGTGAATAAGAGGAATAAAAAAAAGAATGGATTGCTCTGATATACTCCCTCCCTCTGTCTCATTTTAATTACAACCCATTTTAATTATAATTATTTGACCCAACATATAATTTTATACGTGCGTTGAATTTCATGTAATTTAATGAAAAAGTTTTTTTTTTAATGATAATGGGATGTAATTGAGATTTAGGAAAGAGAATAAAAAAAAACAAATGATAGGATAGTTTAATTATATTAACATAAATTAATTATAAAATAAGAAACAAAATAGAAATTTTATAAATAAATTAGGATTGATAAAAAAAAATATTACAAATAAATTAAGACGAAAATTGTAAAATAAAAAATAAAGATCTTTCGATATTTTTATAATAAAAATTTTTTCAAATAGGATAATGTTGAAATTTAATAGAAAGGCTCAATTTAAAAAGTACTGGCTCCGTTTTAAAAAAATTATAATTTTTTTATCGAATATATATATGACGATACAAAATTTGACCGATATTATGAGATGATCAAACATTATTTTTTGAAAAAATATCATAAAACGTGAATGATAATAAACATTATGTATTATAACCTTATGTCAATAAAAAAATTAAATCGTATTATTTAAATAAATAATAAAATTCTTTAAATTATATATTAAATAATATAATAATAAACATATTACAACAATGATGAAATGGAGATAGTAATACTTCTGTTCGGACTAAAGAAAAAACACTGAAACAAGAAACAAAAGCTCAGAGTTGATTGACACTTCAGCTGCCACACAGCCCAATTAACTCCCCCCCTTTTCCATCTCACCACCATTGTTTTTTTTTTTTTTAACCGAAACTGACCACCATTTTTTGACGCAGAAGAAACCAAAAAATCATCCTCATTTTTCTTTCGAATATTTTCAGGGTCCCAAATTAATTTAAAACGATACTCTCTCAATCATAAAATTAATGCAATACAAAGACTTTACACACAAATTAATGAAAAAGCTGACTTATGTGAAAATATACTCCCTTACCCTTTGCACATGAGACAAAAAAAAAAAAAAAAAAGATAATGAGATAAAGTATCTGAAATAAAATAAAAATTTGGGATAGATTAGTAATGTTAAAAACGAAAGTTATCCAATATAATAGTATTTTAATTTTAATGAAATGATATAAAATTATTGTATTTATTTTAGGATGAAGAAATTAATTTATGTGTTTTGATTTCTTTAATTGTAATGACTTATTTATCTTTTGAAGTATACGAATAAAAAGCTTTATAAAAGAAAAAATAGGAGAAATGATATATATTGGGATGATTTTGATGTGATATAAAATATTCCCTCAATATAATATTAATTGCAACATTAACTTATGTAAATAATAAAACTGTTTTCATACTACGAATCGTTCACGTAATGATCAAATATCATTTTACGTAAAATTGTTGAGAAACATAATGATAGTTTAAGTTATATAATGGGTTTAAAATAACAGATGAGAAATTAATAGTACCAAAAAAAGGGTTTCACTCCCTCCATCCGATATTATTACAACACTTTTTTTTATCGGACCAAAAAATATGTTACGTTTATTGTTTAAGAAAGTTTTTAACATAAAAAATATCAAATCTTTATCGTAGACTTTAGTAACTTCTCTCTTACATGTTATAATAAACCTCATTATCATAAAAAAAAACTCTTTCTACACCAAATTAAATAAAAATTCAACACTCATATAAAATTACCTGTCGGGTCAAACCATTTCATTTAATTTAGGATGAAAGGAGTATTTATTTTAGGATGATTCACAAAGGGAGTAGTATTTTTTATGTCAAATTTTATTAAAAATAAGTTGATATGATATAAAATAAAAAATATGTGTTTTTATATTTTTGTAGGAATAAAATTTCAAAATATGATAATCTTATAATTTATTTGAGACATCATAATTTACTAAGTGTTATAATTCTTTTAGGACGGATAGAATAATACTAGTCTTTTCACTCGTGTAGTAATACACGGGACAAAAACAAACAAAATAATGTAATGATTATAGGATAGAAGATAGATATGATATCATTTCTTTAACCGATAAATAATAATGATAATTGACATTATGTGAAACATGAATTATAGCATTTGTGAAATAATTTACAATAGATCTAATTATTGTTAATTTTCGCTAATCCTTAAAATTGACATTTAAGCTTATGCGGACATTTAATAGATTGTATTAAATCTTTATCCTTTAAAATTTAATCTCGATTGTTGAAATAAAAAATATCAAACGACCAAGATATTTTGTTGAATTAATCCTTTTTTTTATTAATTTGACTATTATTTGTATTTATTTTCTAATTTATTAATCTTTAATGTCAATCATTTGATGAAAATTATATGAACAAGATTAAAAAAAATCTCAGTTGAAGATAAAATTACATGTATTTACTTAATATATAGTATAGATTGTAAGTTAATTGGAATAACTTAAAAAAAAAATGTTGCAAGTGTACAAGAACGGAAAGAATAATATATAATGAAATGAATACATTTTTTATTTTTTGGAGAAAGAAATGAGTAGGTATGAAGTTGATAAAATGCGAGAGTCGATAAAAATCCTAAATACTAATCGCAAAACCACTTTTTCCTAATGCAAAACCTAGAGGGTGATGATCGAAGTTTTAACACGAAATAAATTAATATTGAGTGAAGCAATTCAAACTCGATTGATGTTTCTTTTGGGCAATGGGCATCGGTCTAAAACTTACGCTCGGAGATGTAATTCCGGTGGTGTGAAATATTGGACGGTTGGACATATTGGGCTCTAGCAACATATTAAACCTCTAAACACCTTACTCGAAATCAATTACCAAGGAATGTAGTAAGCCTGGATCTTATTTGAAGAATTTAACTAAGAAAACTTTGTTCAGTCATCCACCGAGATTCCATCTACTACTTCAATGTAGACTATAACAATGTAGCGATGTTTATGGCTTACTTATTTGGTATTGAATCAATTTAATTTCACATTCCTGTTTATGATTTCATTGTCTGATGCAACAAAAAGTTTTGTTAATAATTTTATTTCATTTCAAATTTGTGAAATGGAGGCAAATACTTGTAAAAGAAATAAATTCAGTTTAAGTTTTTTGTTTCAAGTGAATTCAATATTCATGATTCTTCTTTATAGAAAAAATCTTTATATAGGGAAGAGGTGTTCCTAGTTTTTGCCATTAGCTTTTTGTTCAGAGAAAAACACTGCCACATATAACTTCCTGTGTGACAAATACAATCCAACCATATAGATTTTAACTTGGATGATTTTTGAATTTTAATTCAGAACATAAAAGGAAAACAAATCCATCAACTTAGAATCAACATTGTTGGATTGCACTTACAATATACAACGCATATAACATTGGTTGTGGCATATATGTCCCATATTCACCAAATCCTTTTGTTTATGTTACTGAGTTTAGTTATTATAATTTTGAACGACGTTGCCAATCGACCCTTAACAAAAATGCACCAATATTTCATACTCCCTCCCTTCCAATTTAATTGGATTATATACGTATTTTATATTATTATATACGTATGAATATAAATCTCGTTTTCATATCAGACCACATCTGATCGCCCCACAACATATATTATATAGAAATATATAACTTACACAATCATTGATGTTTCACGATAAATTTATAAAAAATTACGTTTGATCGTCGTTATGCGCATGCCAAACTTTATATCGACATACATATCATGTCAAATAATTACACTTAAATTGAAAGTGAGGAGCAATAAGGAATTCATAAAACAATTCATCAACATGAATTACCATTTACAGTAGGTTTAATGTTCTCTTGTAGTGTCAAATCGCTTGTAGCCGGTGGATTACCATTTACAATCACGCAAATGCTTCCAACTCAACTACTACTGACACTCTTCTCACGTTAAATCATCAGATTTTGAGAAAAAGAATTCAAAGGATTTCATTGCAACATGCGAACTTACAAGTCCAATTAGCATTTGATGCTTCAAAGAGCTTACGTAACTTCCTTAAATTAATACTCTATCAGCTCATTTCCAGCATAATCATATAAGTTAATCCTAATTACTCAGTTCCAAAAAAAAAAAAATACTCCCTTCATTCTATATTATTTGTTTTTTTTAGAATCAATCTCAAAATATATACTTCCTCCGTCCCATAACTATTGTAACGGTTTGATTCGAATCGGTTTTTTAGACGTGCATTGAATTTGATATAATTTGATTACTATATTATGATTTGTGATGATGATGATGATGATGGGTTTGACGTGAAAAGATGAAAAAGAATGAAGAAGAAGGTCGTGAAATATGATGAGATATTATGATTATTTTAATATAAATTATTTTCAAATAAAAAAATAAAATAAATGTTGTAAGATTTATAGGACGTTTTAAAATAACAAGTGTTGCAAGAAATATGGGACAAAGAAAATATCTAATTTGATAACCTTTTAATATAATAAAAAACATCAAAACGCTACAATATATTCCACAAATTCCTTTCTCATCTATTACAATAAATTTCAGAATCACACAAAAAAACTTGCTTTTATATTATAATAAGATCAATACAAATTCAACATATAAAAAGATCCGTAAAAAGTCAAAACTATTTTATCTAATTCAAGACGATGGGAGTAGGAATACTACTATACTCTGTACAGTTTATGCCGGAAAATGTTGCTCTCCCAAACTACCATAGAAAATGCATAGAAATTGCAACATTTTTGCGTTTAGTAGTACTATCAAACAATAGTTGCAAAAACTCAAAAACCAAAGCAAATCTGGTTCTTTTTGGACACAAAACAAAATTCACAACTTCATGTAAGATATTAGGATCTTGACTGTTTAGCATCACGGGTTAAAATTTATCTCGAAAAATTTGAAATATCAATCCTAGGAGCATATACAAGAGGGAAGAGTATATCATAAATCCTAGATTTTTGAGTACTTGCATTGGATTATGTAAAATAAAGATTCTGTTAAAAAAAATGATGATGTTATAAAAATTGAAAAAATGTTGATAAGATGTGTTAAAATATATGTTAAATTATAAAATTAATATGAGATAGAAAAATTCGATAAAATTATCATATTATTACAACATTTTCTAATTTTATAGGTTAATTTACTATAATGAATAGTAAAAATAAGGAGAAAAACTTTAAAGATACTATGCAAGTGCTCTAAGATAAGCCATCACATGACCAAGGAAAACGACCAACAAGTAATACAACAAAAAAAGCTTGCACCTGGTGGAGGCAGTACTGCCGGAATATTCCTTAGTGACGGCGGGGGAGGCGGCGGCGGCTGCCCTGCCTCCCCATGGTGGTGATGATGCTTCCTCTTCTTCTTCTCATAACTGATCCCCCTAGCTTTAGACTGCAAATTCCTCACTTCCCTCAAGTAAAGCCTAACGGCCCTCGCCCCGAATGGGTTTGCCTCCGGCTTCCCCCCATTTTCCTCGAAGGCTGCCCTTAGGCGGCCGATGAGGGCGTCCAGGCTGCCCCATGCTTGCCTTAGTGGACAGGGGCAGGGTGCCGGAGGGTTCGGGTGCCCGTAGAAGGGGCAGATTGGGTTGTGCACCTTTGTTTTCCCAAATTGATCCAAGTATCTAACAATGTCACATGAACATAATTTAAGATCTCATGAGTATTACAGCAACGGCTATACCAATAACAATCAACTAATCCCGTCATGAACAAGATGAATCACAGACATAGTTTTCATTAATTTATGCTAGATAAAGCTTGTTTGTTGCAAGTTCATATTCAAGTAGCTGATGTACAATACGTTGTGTCCTGCAAATTCACCATCATCTCCATGAATTTCTCCCTTTCTTGTACGTTTGTCTTTCTAATTCTGTTGAATAATCAAGAGCATAGTGAGGTACAGTAACTTCTTATTTTTTACTATTACTGATAATTATGAGATCTCACGTACTAGTGTGCTTCAAATGCATCGTGTTTTTTTTTTCTTATTTTTGTAAAGGTAAAGTTAAATAAAAAGGTGAAAATAGACGAACATGATGAATTTACAGGGAACATAATGAACATGATGAATCACAGACATAGTTTTCATTAATTTATGCTAGATAAATCTTGTTTGTTGTAAGTTCATATTCAAGTAGCTGATGCACAATACGTTGTGTCCTGGAAATTCACCATCATCTCCATGATTTTCTCCCTTTCTTGTACGTTTGTCTTTCTAATTCTGTTGAAAAATCAAAAGCATAGTGAGGCACAGTAACTTCTAATTTTTTAGTATTACTGATAATTATGAGATCTCACGTACTAGTGTGCTTCAAATGCATCGTGGTTTTTTTTTTTCTTATTTTTTTAAAGGTAAAGTTAAACAAAAAGGTGAAAATAGATGAGCATGATGAATTTACAGGGAAAATGAAGAAAAATCTATGTATATGATAAATTTAAAGGACAAAAATACACATGAAGTTATTAGAACAAACATAAACTAACATAAACGTATGAAATTTATATATGATTGTGCATCATTATTAAATCCTCTAGTGCCAACTGCATCATGATTTTTCCTTTCTTCACTCAATGGATTAAAAATAAAATAAAAAAGGACATGATGACATTACAGAGCCCAGCATATCTTTAATGCAACAAAAACTTTATTCTTACTCCGATCATTTGTTCTCTTACCTCAGGAATTCAAGGACATGAGCTCCACTGCACCTAGACAGAGCAAGAGGAGGCTTGTGATTCTTCAAATACTGCCCAAATGTATTCCAATCTCTCCTCTTTTGATTCTCATACCTACTAATAGTTCCGCCGCCGCCGCCTGCCGCGGTGTTGGCGGCAGAGGATGGAGAAGAGGAAGAAGACGCTGATAAGGTAAAAGCAACTTGGTTTTGGTGAAGGGTGGTGTTGTTGCCGTTCAAGCTTGGAATCATGTTCCTTGCACTGAAGCTTTCCATTTCAGGCAGTGAATCCATCATTTCTCTCTGATTTAATTTTTTTCTTATCAAGAAATTTCTTAGAAAAGATATAAAAAAAAGCTAGGGTTTTCAAAAGGGGTTTTTGGGTAATCTTTGTTATTTTGAGAAGATCAAGGGAGATGAGAAGGGGTGAACTATTTCAAGAGGGGCAAGCACATGGGAAGAGCAAGAAGATTTCCCTTTATGCTTAGAGAGAGAAAGAGAGAGGAAGCAAGGGCAGGAAATTGAGGGGTGATGTGAAGAGACTGTGTAAGGGTACCTTGAAGCTTCAAGAGTGGTGTGTTTGTGTGGCCAAATGAAGATGTCTTGTTTGAGAAAAGGGAGGAACTCTTCAGGGAAGAAAGGAGGTTTGGGGAATTGGATCCACCGTTGTAGGCATCGCTGTGTTGTTGTGCAGTTAAAAATGTGCCGTTAAAAATCTGTGCCGTTAAGGGTTATTTTTATTTTTATTAATTTTTTTATGAATATATTTTTTTATATATTATTTTTATTAAATTTAGATTTTATATTTTAAGATTGATTTTTTTAATAAGATTTAAATTTTTTTTAGATTTTTTAAATACAAAAATAAAATAAAAGAGAAAACAAAATGTGAACAGCATAAACTGCTGTTGGACTCTAACAGTCGAGGATCCGCTCCCGTGGTTTAAGCATTTGTAGCAGCTTTTGTATAAAATTGTTATATTTTTTGCTTTTGTTTTTTAATTGGATGGAAGAAGGGGAGCATAATAAAAGTTGAAAATCAGCAGAATACTTTAATAATGCATCCTAAAAAATCATGTGTAGTTAGTGCCACAGTAATAGCATACTAGCAGCTATAATAATGTAATTTGAAGAATTTATATGATAGGTTGAAATGTTTTATACTACTAGTGTAATATCTCAAAAATTTTGTTATTTAAATTATACATAAAGTAGGTATTAAAGAAAATGTGACGCATGAAAGATACAAAGTGTGGATTGAGTCGAAAGGAAATGTGATTTTGGTGTAACTCTACTGACGATTGACGTATTATCTCTGTACTCTGAATTTGTCATATCTTTGGAGTTATCTTTCGAGTCGAGATATGAACTTGTGATAATAAAAAGCAAAAAATATAAACGATATGAAGATGTATAAACGAAAGTATTTGTTTAATATGCCGTCCATATTTTTAGAAGATATGAAAATATTTTACTGGATCTCATCGAATCGATATAGTCGGGGAAGTGCCCTGCAAATGAAATTCATATACTCTAGGTTACTTAGTTTATACTCACGGATTTTGTATTCCGTTTGTAGATAATCAACAGGTTGATGATAGAGTCTAGTAGCGTAAGGATTGCATGCACATAGATACCTCACGTACTTTTGCAAAAAATGTATCATTAACCTAACGTTTTGGCTCAGTGGAGCATCAGAACATGAAAAGTAAGAATATGTAATATTTTGATCACCGGACTTATGTAATTAAACAGGTGTTTAGGATTCGTAAATGTTATAATGATGATGTACATGAAGTTTTCTTGGCTTTCTATGTCTCCAAACCCATTTGGGTTACTTAGATTTGTCATGTACTACTTGAAAGGTGAGGCTGGTGTCTGATGGCGCACAATGGAGAATCATGTGGAGGCACCATGATGCAATTGACTACAGTTTACTGAGCTCTTAAGGAACAGATTCTATCCAGTGTCCTTGTGCGACCAGAAAAGAGGAGGAATGGCCTGTTATAGGGAAGCATGACTATGTATGAGTATGCTTCAGAATTTACGAAACTGTTGCGGTTCATGTCACAGATGAACACCTAGTCAAAGCCAAGCAAAAGCAGTTTATCAAAAGGTCTTAACTGGAGGCTGAGAACCGCGATGTAAGGTCAGAAACATGCCTGCTACCAGGACTTGTACGACTGCACTGTTGATAAGGAGCAGACCTATAATGCTAAGGACGAAAGCTTCGGGCATTCGAAGCGAAAAAAGGGTTTAAAGGCAAGGTGGCGGTAGGTCTTCACTTGGGGGTGGCAACAATTTAAACCTCTAAGGGGTCCCTTACAACGACTCCCCGCCAAGGAATCAAGTTGGAGGAAGAAGATTTGACAACCAGCGCAGATAATCCTAAAGCTCCTGGGTAAATTTTGGTGGATTTCAACAGTCTAGATTTGACATACAAGGCTGACCTATTTCAATATGAAGTGCTACTAGTATGGAAGAATCAGACATGTGGCAAGGGAGTGCCAAACATGTGCATGTCCTCAAGTGTAATTCAACAGGACAGGACTATGCTAGTAGTAGCCACAAGCTAATCGAGTCTTCATGATGAACCCACATGAGGCACAACAGAGCGGAGGTGTAGTGACTGATAATATCACACTTTTTTCCAGTAATATCTATTCTCTATTTGATTCTGATACAACGCAATCTTTCATTGCTATGTCATTTCTGAAGAAAAATAGTCTAGTATCAACAGAAATACGGTGGGTAATTTATATTGGTAATCGAATGGGGATGTTATTGTTTGCGATCACGTATCTCTCATGCTCCTATCGTCATAGGAGGTGAAGAATGTACCGTTGATCTTATCATTTTTATCTCCATGACTTTGATGTCATTTTGGGGATGAGCTGGCTGAAAAGACATAAGGTGGTGATTGACTACGAGAAGAAGATGATAATTTTGAAGAGTCCTAAGGGTAAAAAGATCAACTTCATGGAGAAGGATCGAGAGTAGAGCTGCAGTTAGTGTCGCCCTTACAGCACGGAAACTATTGAGAAAGGGTTGTCTTGGTTATCTCCGTAGCTTAGAAGATCCGTCTGAAAAGGAGATCAACCTCTTTGAAATACCAATAGTGCAAAATTATTCGGATGTCTTCCCAGAGGAGATTTATGGTATGCCACCGGTAAGAGAGATTGATTTCTCCATTGAGTTAGTATTGGATGCAACGCCTATATCTAAGGCTCCGTACTGAATGGCACCTGCTGAGTTGAAGGAATTGACTGGAAGAGCTTCTTCAAAAAGGATAAATTCACCATGGTGTGTCTCCGTGGGGCACATCGGTCCTTTTCATAAAGAAAAAGGATAGGAGTATAAGACTCCACATCGATTACCGCAAGCTGAACAAACTTAACATTAAGAACTGATATCCTCTTTTAAGGATCGACGATCTCTTTGATCAACTACAAGGAGCATCGGTGTACTCGAAGATAAATCTCCATTCTGGGTATCACCAACTTCATATCTAATCCGATGATATGTCAAAGACTGCCTCTCTTACTCGTTGCAGGCATTATGAATTTCTAGTGATGCCATTTGGGCTTATCAACGCCCCAGTAGTCTTCATGGATATGATGAATTGGGTTTTCACATCATATATCGATGGGTTTGTTGTGGTATTCTGTGATGACATCTTGGTGTACTCCAAGACGCAACACGATCATGAGGAACACCTTCAAACTATTCTGGAAACCTTACGATCTCATCAGTTATATGCCAAACTCAAGAAGTGTGAAGTTTGGTTGCAGGAAGTGGCGTTTCTAAGCATGTACCTTCTGGAGAAGGAATCAAGGTAGATCCGAGGAAGATTGATTTAGTGATTGATTGGACCAGACGGACAAATACGATGGGAGTAAGGAGTTTTTCTGGGTTTGGCAGGGTACTACCGCAAGTTTGTTTATGGTTTCTCAAAGATTGTCTTGCCTTTAACAAATCCGTACTCTACAATTGTTAAAGATCATAGAGGTCGAGCTGATTGATGATTTCTGCAAACCAGGGATAGAGATTCGATCGAAAAAGAATGAGGGTATGCTTGCAAAGATGGTGGTAAAACTGACTCTTAATGTAATACTCCAAGGAAATGCTTAAATGGTTTGATAGTACTACCTATTCAAACAAGGTGCACCTTCCTTTTCGGTAGCCCATCACTTTAGAACTCCGCAGTTAAGTGTGCTTTAACGTGGAGCAATATTGGGATGGGTGACCTCCTGGGAAGTTTCCCAGGGTGTGCGCGAGTGAGGTCAAAACGCACTGAAAGGATCGTGGGATCATCACTTGGCCTTGGTGGAGTTCACTTTACAACAACAGTTTTCATGCTAGTATCGACATGGCACCGTACGAAGCGATGTATGGAAGAAATTGTAGGTTCCCTGTCTACTGGGATGACATCGTGGATACGATAGTTATTGGGCTAGAATCTGTACAACAGATGAGAGAGACCATTAAGCAGATCAGAACTAGGATGAAGACGCCACAGAATTGTCAGAAAGGATATGAGATGGAGACCGCTCGAGTTTGATGTGGAGGATCATGCATTTCTGTAGGTTTCTCCCACGAAGGGTGTAATGCAGTTTGGAAAGAAAGGAAAGTTGACTCCACGTTATGTAGGACCTTATGAGGTTCTGGAGCGCGTCGAGGAAGTTGCTTATGGGTTTCCACTGCCAATTGATCTTTCAGTCGTGCATAACGTATTCCATGTATCACAATCGAGAATATACATTTCTGATCCGAGTCATGTCATTCAGCGTGAGTTGATCATTCTAGAGGAGAACTTGAGATACGAGGAACAGCCTCATCAGATCTTGGATCGTCGCGAAAGGGTCCTCAAGGACTGGAGTATTACACTGGTGAAATTTTCTAGGCCAATCATTTGGTATTTGAGGTAACTTGGGAGGAGAAGCAAACGATGAGGAAGCGTTACCCGCATCTATTTCCCAATAAGTCCTTCTCACTTACCTCTATTTGAATTTAGTTTCGATGAAACTTCTTAAAAGTTGGAGATGATGTAATATCTCGAAAATTTTATTATTTAAATTATACATAAAGTACGTATTAAATGAACGTGCGAATATATATAATGAATGAGTAACGTTATAATGTTATAACGTTAAAATAATTGCCCGTTAGAGTGAATGCTTTTATTCCCAGAAATATTTATTATATGGGATACGATATTATTATTTTTGGGATAGTTAAATCGACACAAATTAATTATTTGTGAATCAATATTATGAAACTGAAATAAATGACTGCCGAACAAAAGTTTAAGGGGGGATTTATTAAGATATTTTGATAAAATTGGGCTAAGTTTTTAGATATTCCAATTCCATCAGCCGAAATCCTTGTTTCTTTCTTTTCATCATTTCATGGCCCATTCTCCTAATTTCATCATAGTCACTCTCTCTCTTTCCCGATTTCTCTCCTCTTGAAAAGCCGAACCAACCCCTCTCCCTCACTTCTTCTTCTTCTTCGATAGGAACAAAACTAAAACCCTCTTAAGCTCTCATCTCTCATTCTCACCATTCTCTCAGCTTTGCCAAAACTCCACACTAACACCTATCACCACAACGACCCAACACCAACAACACCATCACCATCGTTTCCACCATGAACCATGACGCCACGATCATTGATCTCACATCGCCACCACCGCCATCAACACCCTGAAACCACCTCGACGACGAGCTCCCCATCATCAAGGTGAGACCCCCATTACAGTTTCCCTCTCCTTTCTTCATCCTCATCGTGCGCAGCCTCCCATCATTGATCGCCATGAACACCACCATCACGACACCATCATCGCCACTATGAAATATCCACGCCAACAACCCTCTCACCACCATCTGACCATCATCATCCTCCCCAAACAACAAGAAGAACATCGAAGCTAGCTCTCCTCCACCAACCACGATCTCCTCTCCTTCTCACATTGACCACCACCAACACTATGAACAACGTCGCTTGAGAACCACTAGGACACCGTCGTGCTACTCTCTTGTTCATCAGAGCACATCCTTGTAGCCATTAATAACTCAGGGGAGATCCCACGCGCACCCGCTTTGGTTTTTCTTAGGTCTCTACGAATCACCATTAAAGACGTTGTCGAAACTTCATCGGCCACTAGGGAATATCAGGACATACCACCAGAGAGCCACCAGTAATGTAGGAGCGTGACAGTTGCAGGGACGGTGGTCGTGGTATTGTCTTGCTAGGGTTCCTAGGATTTCTTGCACTTTAAGACGATCTAGGGTTTTCACACATCAAAGGTAACCTAGCCTCTCTCGATCCTTCTTGTGCTTAATGGTTTGTGTATGTGATGTATTGTAGTGGTTGTGATGAGGAGAGTACCACCAGGAGGGTATTGATATGCTTGGTTAATTGGTTCGTGTGCTAAGGCATCGAGGGAACTAGGGTTTTGGTGTTATATGCATGGTTTCATGTATTAGGTTATGGAGCGGTATTTTAATGCTATCCTGAGCCCAGAGTGTCATGTGGGTGTTACGTTTCATGTGCGTATGCTTGGTGTGGCAATACGTTGAGTTATGTATTATGTGGTGTTTATGTACCGAGGATATTAAATATACCATGGGGGGATCGGGTTATAAATAACAAACCATGATGTTAGGATCAGGATCGGGGTGGATGTTTTTCATATTTGATGTGCGATGTGGGGTATCGGGGTTGAAATAAGTTAGAATACGCACCATTACAACATATATACCCTCTCGAAAAATAAATAAAAAGCGAATTAGTGAAATTAGTGAAATATATACCCGATGTGGGGTATCGGGGTTGCACTATCTCTGTGATGTAAATTAGTGAAAAGCGAATAAAACAATATTTGTGTCATTGAGTTGTGAAGGTCAAGCATTGTACGTCCCATCTTGGATCTGTTGGATCGTAGGTCGCTTTCCGTGAAGATGTTGTGAAGGTTGAGCATGTCGTCCTTCTTAGGTCTGTTGAGACCATTGTCATATTCTTTGAAATTGTTGTGATGAAGGTTGAACTTGGCGTCCCTTCTTGGATTCATTGGGATCACTCCTCGTTTCCTTGAATAGCGTTGGTGACTTTAGTTTGAGTCAGTGGACTTCAATGTTTATTCTTTGAGTCATCGTCGCTGGTAAGGACTAGCTAAGGAGAGCGAGGCAGCGTTGTAACGCCACGATATTTTATAGCTTAAGGGTGCGTGACGTCACTGCCGCTACAGACCGGAGTCCATAGCAAGGCAAATTCATAACAGGGTTTACATAACAGAACGTAAGAGAAAGCAATTATTATAATCATCCATGGTCGATCTTAAGACTCAAGTACAATCATACGTTCCAAATATTACATATAATACAAGAGGGACCCATGCCAGAAGAACTACTCAAAAGCTTCGCCTTCCTCACCTGAACCTGCACAAGAGACAATCAAAGAAAACAGAGAAACCCATGAGCAAAGATTCGCTCAGTAGACCCCGGGTATTGCCATGGGTTGGATGTCACATGCTATAGCCCTGTCACTTGCCATAGCACGTCACATTGGGCAGTATATTAAAACCCCTTTTTCTTTTTGTTATCATTTTTATTTGACCCCAACCGTTCTATTAATCATTCATTTATGACCCCACCATGTTATACCTCATCCAGCTTTCTAGTCAGTATTGTTCCCATCACTGAAGCATGTGCTACAGTGATATTGACTTTCACGGTTAGACCCCGCCACCGATGGAAGATTAGACCGTTTTCCTTCCTCTTTTCCCAATTGCGACCCAAGAGCCATCGAAGGGGTATCCGTCCCTTACCAATGCGACCATAGGATACTCAGAGGGTACCATTTCTCTCCCCCGTGCGACCAAACAAACATCTAAGGAGCATCCGTCCCTACCAATGGGACCATAGATTCCTCAAAGGGTGCCATTCCTCTCCCCCATGCGACCAAGAACTCTATTTCCAGCGATGGTATTCGAATCTCTATTTCCAGCTTGTTAAAATCAACGATCAGCTCGGCCTCCGTGATCCTTAACATTTGTAGACTACCCTCTGTTCTACGGACCATCCTACTCAATGCGTCCGCCACTGCATTGGCCTTGCTTGGGTGATACTGAATGTCCAAGTCATAGTCTTTTATTAATTCTAACCATCTTCATTGTCGCATGTTTAGCTCCTTTTGAGTAAAGATGTACTTCAGGCTTCTGTGATCGGTGTAGACCAGACAAGTGACTCCATACAAATAATGTCGCCAGATTTTGAGTGTGAATACTACAGCAGCCAGTTTAAGGTCATATGTGGGGTAATTCACCTCGTAGGGCTTTAGTTGTCTTGATGGGTACGCAATCACCTTGTCGTGTTGCATCAACACGCATCCAAGACCCTGTATGGAGGCATCGCTGTAGATGCAGAATCCTTCCTCACCCGCTAGAAGGGCGAGGACCGGTGCTGTAGTTAGGCGTCTCTTCACTTCTTGAAATGCCGCTTCACATTTGTTTGTCCACAGAAACTTTAAAGATTTGCACATTATATTTGTCCAGGGCATGGCTATCTTGGAAAAATCCTTGACAAATCCACGATGATACCCAGCCAATCCAATGAAGCTCCTGACCTCGGTTGCGTTGGTCGGTCTGGCCCACTCCATAACTGCTTCTACCTTCTTCGGATCGACCCTGATACCTTCCCCGGAAACCATGTGCCCGAGGAATGTGACTTGCTCCAGCAAGAACTCACACTTCTTCAACTTGGGGTACACTGGTGGTTTCGTAACGTTTCCAGGACTATGCGTAGATGTACTTCGTGATCTTGTATAGTTTTAGAGTAGACTAGGATGTCATCAATGAAAACAACAACAAATTGATCCAGGTATGGATGGAAGATTCGATTCATCAATTCCATGAATGCCGATGGGGCATTCGTAAGCCTAAAAGGCATTACTAGGAATTCGTAGTGCCCATAGCGTGTGCGAAACGACGCCTTGGGAATGTCGCAACTTCGAATACGTAGCTGATGATACCCCGACCGAAGATCGATCTTAGAATAGATGACTACTCCTTGTAACTGGTCAAATAGATCATCAATCCGAGGTAGTGGGTATCGATTCCTAATCCTGATTTTACTAAGTTCACGATAACCTCATTCTCCCGTCCTTCTTCTTCACAAACAGTACTGGTGCTCCCCACTGTAAGACGCTGGGTCGTATATATCCCTTTTGTAGTAACTTCTCTAACTGCTTCTTCAGCTCCGCTAGGGCCATTCCATAGGCGGCTTTAGACACCGGAGTTGTGCCTGGTACTAAGTCAATGCCAAAATCGATTTCTCGACAAGATAGCATTCTCGGGATGTCCTCATGAAACATGTCTACATATTCCCTGACAACGGGTATTGCGGAAATGTCTATTCCCGTCTTGGACGATGTCTCGAGACTCCACAGTAGCCTCGACATCCCTTACGCAGAGGTTTCTGCGTAGATAATGTCGATACTAGCCGTAGTTCAGCTCTCGAGCCCTCTTCATGGAAGTCAATCTTTTCGCCCTTGGGACTCCTCAGATGAATGAGTTTCCTCTCATAGTCGATGATTGCCTTATGTGTTTCTAGCCAATCCATCCCCAAAATCACGTCGAAATGATGGAGATGGAACTGGATCAGATCGACTGGAAATCCTTTACCTCCTATCACTATTGGGGCCTGATGGATGTGACTCGTGCACTGTACGACGTCACCATTGGGTAACCCAATGTGGATCGTCCTATACATAGTGATGATTGGGATGTCATGGCCTTCCATGAACGACGTGGATATGAACGCGTGGATGGCACCCGAGACAAATAAGGCATAAATAGACTGAGATAATAAGTGGATGTTACCCGTCACGGCGGGGCCACTCTGTTGTGCAGCCTATGGTTCCATCATGAACACTGTGCCGCCGTTTGTATACTTGATGGTCCCGGACGAGATCCTGAGATGGCCCCTCTAGAACGGATCGGAGTAGCAGGTGTATTACCAGGACACTCGTCGCTCCTATGACCAATCTCCTCATAGGTGAAGCAGGAGATAGTCCTAGAACGACAATCCTTGACGAAGTGCCCTTCCTTGCCGTACTTATAACATCCGGTGAAGTCAGGGGGATAACGCTACGGGCCTGAGATAATACGCTGACTGTCTCTCGGGCTCAAAGGGGATCCAAACTGCTGGTTTGATTGTCCTTGAAATCTCTTGGGCGACCCATCGTAGGATAAGGTGTTGCTCTGTGAAGATCTCTGTAGGGGTGAGCTGTTTCCTGACCCAGAGTAAGAAGAATGGCCGAAACGTTTCCTCCTTCTGTTGCCCTGTAAAAGCTCTGCTCCTGGTTGAGCACTGCTTCGTACATGTCCTGGTAGGTTGTAAACTTCATGGCTGCAATAGCTGATTTGAGCCTCAAATTGAGGCCCCTACGAAATTGGCTCTTCTTCTTCTTCTTCTTCTCGGTATGATAAAATGTTGGCACGAAGCGTAGGAGTTTCGTGAACTCCTATGCGTACTCTACCACTGTCATATTCCCCTGTTGTAGAGTGATCAATTCTTCTTTCTTGCGCTCCTGTAACTGCTCGGGATAATACCTGTTCCAGAGTAGTTGAGTGAATCACATCTAGTTGAACCCTGGGACTCGGGCGCGGTCCTCCACAGTATGCCACCAAGCATCTGTCTCTCCACGAAGGTAGTAGATGGCATAGTTTACCCACCAGTGCTCTGGACAGTGAACAACAGCAAACAACTTCTCGAATTCTCTAATCCACTCCTCCAGAACCTTCCCTAGTGAACCGCGACGGATTGAGTGCATTGATGGTCCTGAACATCGCATTGATGGGGGCCTCGATTCCTAGCTCTGATGAGCTCGTCAACAAGGAACTCAATGACTCGGTCGCCCGACGCATTCGTCGCTCGCTGTCCTCGGGAGCCCCCTGCTCGGGACTATCTGTGAGCTCTGCCTGGAAGAGCGGGGACCTCCGACGAGTCAGCACCATACTGATGATAGGGATCCATTGATTATCTACAATTATTTAACAAGGAAATCTCAGGTTGTGTTGGAGTTGTAATGCAGTCCTCAACCAGCATATATAAAACATCAATGCACAGAAGACATAACTTGGAATAACATTTATCACGTGTCCTGGGTTCACTATAACGTGGCCTCTTTCCGTCCTCAACTACTCTCTTAATTCGTACATGCACCTGACACAGGCCTTAGGTACAATTATTACGGTCCACATCAACATGGTTTCATACAGTCCGCACCTAAATCATTTAGTTCGCACACAATGTCCTTTGGACTTATTACACATGATTCGTTGAGAGTACACTTATAGGTAATATCGCTCAGTTTCCCCGTTTATCACCATGTCGGCATAAATCACATCGATTATTTCATCGCAGCCCACTCGCCATTTGCCATTCTCAAGGTATTTCTCTTTTGGCTTCCCGTCTATGAGCAGATCCGCATACTTTTCTCAAAAAAATTTGAACTCTTCTAGAGAAAGGGACTTCGGTAGAATCTTGGCCTGAAAGATCGGGTGCTTAAAACATTTGTTCAGGTCGGCAGCCATTGGCAGGGTGTGGTTACGGATCCAGTCGATGTTCTCACACAGTCGGGTCCTAGTGTGATAGCGACGTGTCATTTCTAGCACATCATCCACCTCCAATTCGACACCATAATTCATTCTGCAACATGACAACGAAGTACATGCTCAATCAGTGTACTTAAACTAGTTGTAACTACCATAGTTACGTCCATACACTTCTATTTTTATGTCTTCTCTAGGTCCTTTGTAAACCCATAGCTCTGATACCATTCTGTAATGCCACAATATTTTATAGCTTAAGGGTACGTGACGTCACTGCCGCTACAGACCGGAGTCCATAGCAAGGCAAATTCATAACAGAGTTAACATAACAGAACGTAAGAGAAAGCAATTATTACAATCATCCATAGTCGATCTTAAGACTCAAGTACAATCATACGTTCAAAATATTACATATAATACAAGAGGGACCTAAGCAAGAATAACTACTCAGAAGTTTTGCCTTCCTCACATGAACCTGCACAAGAGACAATCAAAGAAAACAGAGAAACCCATGAGCAATGATTCGCTCAGTAGACCCCGGGTACTGGAATGGGTTGGATGTCACATGCTATAGCCTTGTTACCTGCCATAGCACGTCACATTCGGCAGTATATTAAAACCCCTTTTTCTTTTTGTTATCATTTTTATTTGACCTGACCATTCTATTAATAATTCATTTATGACCCCACCATGTTAAATTTCATCCAGCTTTCTAATCAGTATTGTTCTCATCACTGAAGCACGTGCTGCAGTGATATTGACTTTCACAGTTAGACCCCACCACCGAAGGAAGATTAGACAGTTTTCCTTCCTCTTTTCCCAATTGCGACCCAAGAGCCATCGAAGGGGTATCCGCCCCTTACCAATGCGACCATAGGATACTGAGAGGGTACCATTTCTCTCCCCCTTACGACCAAACAAACATCTAAGGAGCATCCGCCCCTTCCAATGCAACCATAGAATCCTCAAAGGGTACCACTCCTCTCCCCCATGCGACCAAGAACCATCTAAGGGGCATCTGCCCCTATCAATACGACCATAGAATCCTTCAAGGGTACCATTCCTCTCCCCTATGTGACCAAGGAACCATCTAAGGGGTATCCGCCCCTATAAATACGACCATAGAATTCTCAAAGGATACCATTCCTCTCTCCTATGCGACCAAAGAACCATCTAAGGGACATCCGCCCCTACTAATGCGACCATAGAATCCTCAAAGGGTACCATTCCTCTCCCCCATGCAACCAAAGAACCATCTAAGGGGCATCCGCTCCTACCAATACGACCATAGAATCCTCATTTCCATGTCCCATTAATTGTATTATCGTATTCATTGATGATTTCATTTTAATAAGTACACTTTTAATTCTAGTTACGATCATATCGTATTATCATATAATCGTTACACAAACAGTGATCGTCAAACCATACGATTACTTCATACATCACCATCATCTCCCAAAGTCACCGCAACCTACGGATCATCGTCTCAGCACAATCCCAAACTCCATCAATTCACCCAAGCCTCCATATTCATCAACTAATTCCACCAAGATCTCAAATCCACCATCAAACACAACATCAATTCCATAATCAATCGTCATCGAAATCATCAATATTCCAATTTCTACAAACATTCCCAATAATTCTGAGGCATAGAGAGATTGAGACGGGGTTGAGTTACCTCAAGCGAGAGAGGAGGAGAGCGATCGCGGCGGCTGGTGGTGGCGGCTGGGCGGAGGTGGTGTGCTAGCTGGCGGCTTCCTGGCAACGTCAGGGCGGCTGGAGCAGCGACGGCAAGGCGGCGTCGGGCGGCTGGCTGAGCGGGGTGGCTAGTGGTGGGGGAAGGAGAAGGAAGAGGGGAGGGAAGAAGGAGGGGAAGGGAGGCGCGGCGGCCGGTGGCTGGGAGACCCTTCTTAATACTTGTATCCAGAGCCTGATTGAAAGTGCACGAGAGATGTGGTGCATGCAAAGTGTGGATCGAATCAAAAGGAAATGTGATTTAGTTGTAGCCGGTTGATGATTGATGTACTATCTCTATACTCTGAGTTTGTCATATCTTTGAAGTTGTCTTTAGAATCAAGTCATGGACTTGTGGTAATAAAAAGAAAAAGACATAAAAGATATGAAGACGTATAGATGATATTTTTTGCTTGATATGCCGCCCATATTTTTAGAAGATATGAAAATATTTTACTGAAACTCACTGATTCGCCATAGTAGGGGGAGTACCCTGCGAATAAAATTCATATACTCTAGATTACTGAGTTTATACTAACGGGTTATGTGTTTGCAGGTAATCAACAGGTTGATGATATAGTCCAGTAGAGTGAGGATTGCATACATATAGATGCCTCACGTACTTTTACAAACAATGTATCATTAACCTAACTTTTTGGCACAGTGGAGCATCAGAACATGTAACATAAGAATATGTAATATTTTAATCACTGAACTTATGTAATTAAATAGGTACTCAAGATTCATTAATGTTCTAATGATAATGTACAGGTAGGTTTCTTGACTTTCTATACCTCTAAACTCGTTTGGGTTACTTACCCTTGTCACGGATTAGGCCCGTGACCCGTGACAGCATAACGTCCGCGTATCATCCGACGTGGAAATCGGAGCGTTACAGTTAGTTAATGAATGTATATTATCATATTTTAGTTATAAAATACACCAAAACTTGATTGTATAGATTCTTCAACTTACAATATAAAATTTTCAACTTACAGTATAAAATTGTCAATATGTAGTATTTGCAACACAGATCATTTTTTGCTACAAAATTTCCTTATTTATTCATTAAAAATACATCACTTTGATTTATATCGGATACTTATGTGTATTGAATTTTTCATAAATATTTTTCTAAATATAAGATAAATAGAGGTTATTGTTGAGGTAGAGACTTTTATGTTAGAATTTCGGACGACTAAGGCAAGCCCCTTTACGTCATAAATATGTTCCAACGACTAGCAGTAATTCATAAGAAAGTTTTGTGACAGAATTTATTTTCGTTAAAACCCAATGACAGAATATCGCAATCGTAAGCAACTTTATGACGGATTCCGTTGAAAATTAGTGACGGAATACGTGGAATATTTGTGATGGAAAACCAGTTCCATCGAAAAACTGGATTTCCATTAATTACATTGTGTCAATGAGTACATCAAAATGCGTACATACTTTAACGCACTTAGTCTCAACCAATGCATCTCAAAAGATTACAAAGATAATATATATCATCCATCAAAGTCTTAAATATGCAATAATCTCAACAAAGAGGACCACAAGCTCATCATGAAGAAAGAATAAATCACTACAGTTCTCCAAGCCATGATTATAGTAAAACAAAAACGAGTAAAACCATGACTCATTCCGTAGGAAATTTAAGACGAAAGACGAAAACCGCAGGAAATTTATGACGATCTCCAAGCCACTGTCGGAATTTAGAGACTTTAATATAAGCGTAAAAAGTTTGCTACAAAATTTCAAGGTTGTGGAAAGTACTTTATTTTCGATGGAATTTCGTTCAATGGTTAAAAACTTTGCGACAATATTTTCTATTGCGTCAGAAAATTAACTTATTTTTTGTAGTGGAAGAATTATACCTCCATGTAGTTCGATCTTATAGATGTTGTAATTAATACGTCGTAAGATCTTGAACAATTCATGCTCTCTAGGCTGAAACCTACCAAACCGTCCCGCAGAAAACGCTCCTTATTGAAACAAATTCATACCAGATCACCTTCCCTAAAAAAAACCTCCTATTCCAACGCTTGCTGACGCACTTCTTATACTTCTATTTCTGTGTGATGATTCAGGCATGAATATAACTATGCGACTTATTGATATGCTTAGCATGCTCATCTGCATCGGAGCTAAACTGTTTGATGACATGCGGTCTAGTAGAGTCAACGGATTATGTCCATACACAATCTTGAATGGAGTCTTTTTTGTTGTGCAATTAGGTACCCTGTTGTACGCAAACTCAGCTTGTGCCAGTTTCAAATCCCCATTTCTCGAACTTTTTCCAATCAAAATTCCAGTAGCAAATTTTCGAAACTGCAATAAACAATCTTAATTTGGCCAACTGAACAGCAGCTAATTCCCTATCAACTGCCACAATATGCGCCACAAGCGGCTCAAGAACTTAACATTATGATCTGAAGTGAACGTTTTAGGCATCCCATACTGCACCACCTCTTCATGAAAGCATAATCGAGCCACCTATGAAGCATCAAACATGTCGTTTGGTAACAACAAAATGAGCCATCTTAGAGAAACCATCGACAGCAACAACCATTATCAAGTCCTTGTTTTGCTGAGTTCGAGACAATCCCAAAACAAAGGTATGAAATCCTTCCATGACGCAACTGGAATTAATAAATGTGAGTATAGTGTTGTATTACCTCCTTCATCTGCGCAACATGACAGATGCGGCATCACCCCACAAAGCGAGCGGCATCTCGTCCATCCTCGGCCAATAGAAGTCCTCACCTAACTACGCCAAGGTCTTATCAATGCCAAAATATGTCATCAATCTACCAACATGCATCTCTATTAGAATCGTCTCTCTCAATGAGTAATCTGAAATGCACAACCTATTCTCCTTAAAGATGAATCTCATAAATCTTACTAATTGAATTAAACCCATAACCCGTACATGCATCGAAGACGACAGTGGCCGTTGATACTCAAAGCATCTGCAACCTTGTTCAAGGCCCCTGTCTTATGCTTGATGACAAAAGTGAAGCTTGAAGGAATTCAACCCGACAACTTAACATGTTGAGAATTTAGTTTGAGCTACCCATTAATGTACTTTTTGCCTCATGGTTTGAGGATAGAATGAATTTCTTCAAGGTCAAGTAATTACTACCGCTAATACTCTAAACTCCGCAGCATCGCATAGAACTCCTTATAGTAAGTGGAATATCTACGGTTCACATCATTCAACTTCTAACTGAAAAAAGTCACTGGCCTATTTTTTTGACCCAAAACTCCTCCAATGTCCACTCTAGAAGCATCATAATCAACCTCAAAACACATCACTAAAAACCGGGAGGATCAAAACAGAATCCTCTGTCCTCTGTTATCTCACTCACATAAGGTAGCAAGTAATAATAAGGATAAAATTTTTGTTATCTTAATTTTACGCCTAGCATGAATTGGAAAGGGTTCATGATACTTTCGTAACTTTTTCAATTCAACGACATAGAAAAGTTCTTTATAAATCATTCATTACCTAGAATAATTAAATACAAATTTTTTTAGGTTGTCCACAAATATCAGATCACCGAGTTAATTATTTATATTACATTATCCATGATATATACATAACAACTCTAGAGGAAGTGTGTTTAGCTATGTTTATCAATTTATCATTCTTAACCAAAAACTATATTATTCTCATTTTTATTCTTTTATTTTAGCTTAATTTGGTTTAATTTCATAATTAGTTCAATCCCCCACATTTGAGCAGAACGTATTAGAAATAATTCACATTCATCTCTAGAATAATATTCATTGCATACTTTTTTGTGGGATTCGATCCATACTTTAAATCAGCTCCTTTGACCCTTAATAAGTATAGGATTATATAAATGATTTCATTACCAACCTTATGAAAATAGTTGGGGTTTTGTTCGACATGTTCAAAAGTAATGACATTAATATTTTCTTTTTTTGGATTGATATCAACTTGCATTATGTATAACTCATGACTTGTTACTCACAATATAAAACCAAAGACCCATAGGCAAATTGGTTAATAAACTCAAGATGCCATTTCACAAGAATTAGTGAAGCATTTGGTCTACCCAAGGTCTTGTCGTTTTCTCTCTTTTTAGTTTTACTCATCAAGACAACTTTTTTCTAGTTTTCTTGTACCATCTTGCTTCCTTGTCCACATAAAACAACAAACCCTAATTGAATACCAAACCCCTCTAATATTCAGCTGAGAAGTTGATAAGATAAATAGTACTTGTTGTATTAAGTAGCCTATATCATTCATGATCATCACTAGCTCCTAAAGGCAAGTGACATAATTAGTTATCCAAGTCCTGGCAAGATATGGTGAAACTATGTCATAGCAAACTAAACTTATTAAGAAAACTCTAGCATTGCTACAATACTTGTCCGTCATTCAATATATATTTTGATGAATACGATCGTTCTACCAAACAACAAGACGAGAAGTTTCTTCTTCTTCTTCTTTTAAATTTAACCTAAAATCACTATTAGCATTCTCGTACAAACATGTTTAAAAAAAAAAAAAAGAGCATATTCCACGTAATCTTGTCAAGTGTAGGGTGTGCGGAAGGACATCTCTGTATGAGAAAATGATGTACGAAGATCTTATCCCCGACCTCATGCTTGAAAAGGGAACGTTTATCATTAAATCAACTCCACTTGACAAAAAACATATTTAAAATAATAATCATATTTAAATTCAAATAAAAATTTATCTCAACAATTCCAACGTTGAGTTTTGGACTGCGTGGGATGAAGAGCATATAATGCGCAAAAGATTAAATACTTTTTTTAAAAAAAATCTATCTCATCTAATGCGCAATTTCTTATTGGGAACTCTTTTTGTAAGAAAATTGCCATGGAAATGTATCTTATTGTCAAGATAAATAATTTATTTTTTAGATTTTTTTTGTACTTGATTGCCTTGAAAATATATTTTACAAAAAGAAAAAGATATAAATAAATAAATATAAATATTAAATCAGAATTAATTGCAAATAAATAAATAAATTATATATTTCAATTTGAATTACCTCCATTAATTCATTTATCATCTGATATAATATTTCACTACCTCTATAAAAGTAAAGGTATTTCCTAAATTGTAAAAAATTGACAACCTACCTAATAAAATCTCATACGTTCGGATTAAACATCATAATTTTATTTCATCCCACAGAATTCAAAATATACAAGTGAAAATTTCAATGGGATACCATTATGGAGACTTATTTTGAAGGAGCTACCACCAAGGGAATTTTATTCCCACAAGTACTTTTATAAAAAAAAAATCCAATCTTTCCTAATTTGTCCTTTTTTCATATTTTTCCATGATTTTTTTCTTTCCTTTCTCTATCCATCATCAATCATCATAGTCTCCCTCTCATCTACTATCTTTATCTTCATCATCGTTATTTTCGATCTCCATCATCATCTTCGCTCATCATTATCTCCATCATCATCACCACCACCATCATTCATTCATCATCGTCATCAGAAGTCAATGTAGAAATCAAATTTCGATTGAATTTTGAAATGTACGCATGTCTGAAAAAACATCTTCATATTGGATGGTCTACATACTTGTCAATTGCACATCAAGTGAAACAATTGACTTAAATCTAGTGTAATTAACACCACCAATGTCTCTTGAGATGCATTCTCATTTGTCTTCATCAGTATGGTATCAGTAACAAACTCTTGAAATTGAGTCTGCATAGATTGACTTACTTCTTTTATTGGTATTTATCAATAGGTGTATTGGTATTTATCAATTTGCGTAGGCGTACTACTTTTACAAAAGTAGAACGTCTTGTTCCAGTACGACACCAAAAACAAGTTATTATTTTGGCGTACTAGTTATTGTTTAGGCGTATTAGTTTGTTTGCATAAGCCTACTAGTTACATTTTTAACAAGACGTACTAGTTATTTGCATAGGCATACTAGTTATGTTTAAACTAAGCGTACTAGTTTGTTTGTACAGACGTACTAGTAATATGTTTAATTAGGCATATTAGCTTATTTGCACGGGCTTAGTAGTTTTGTTTTTAAGTAGGCATACTAGTTTGTTTGAATAAGTCTGATCCAAAACATAAAGTAGTACGTCTTTTTTGGAAAGACGTACTACTTTTAAATAAATCGTTTTTTTTGTGTGTAACGATGTACTACGTGTTTTTATAGGCGTATCAGTACGCCTGAACTAATAAATCTTCTTAGATTGTCTTCATCCCTGATTTATCAATATTTACTTGACAAATCAATTTTGACGTACTAGATTTTGTAAAGTGGTACTACTTTTTTGCATAGACGTACTAGATGATGTGTTTTTCACTAGACGTACTAGTTTTTACACAGACGTACTAGATGATGTACATGATCTGTTTTTCATTAGGCATTCTACTTTTTTATATAGGCGTACTAGATGATATACATAATGCATTTAATCCAAGGAGTGGTTTGCATTGCTTGTTTCTTGCATAACCATTCGGGGTTGTATTTGTAGTCTGAATCATTGTGTTTGGGGATGGGTTTTCTACTGAGGTGTGCTATTATCTTGAATAGATGTTTGTTTTGTTGCTAGCAATCGCTATGAGTTTCCAAAGCATTTTAAGCTTGAGATGGCAACCGTAGATGAAGAATTCATATATTTATAGTAAAAAGTGGTTGTCAATGGACTGATATCTAGCTATCAAAAACACACTCCCATAGACCCTTCAGCTTCGATTATGTCATCAAAATCTTCCCTAATTCTAAAGCTCTAACCTAATTTCCCCATGGCCATCGAAGATCCCAATATCGATCCCATGGCCATCAAAATCAGATTCCGGCTAAACACTTGCGGCGATCTCCCTCATCCACCTTTCCATTATCTCCCTTTCACCTCCACCGCCCTCTTTGTTACGAGAATCCCTTGCATGCACCGAATCCAAAACCAAACCAAACCACCCATAGCTAGCTCTGATTCTTTGTAATATTTATGATTCTCACTCTCATTACTTGTCGATCTCAAAATCCTAATTTCACTACGTCGAGGAATTTAACTCATCTCCAATTGCGAATAAGAATCTTATTGAGAACATTATTGCATCTTCAATGGGTTCTTTATAGACGGCGGTCGATGGCGACGCGGGTGGTAACGAACGCGACAGGTGGTGGCAGGGATGGGAGAGAGTGGAGGGAGAAGGGAAGGGAGACGGGAAGTATAATACAAGGAGCGTGGTGACGGGTACGGTTGTGGGTGCTTATGGAGGGGCAATGTGGGTATTTTTAATAAATTGGGATTTTATGGAAATTTAAATTAGTTGGTGGTACTTTCTTGGAATAAAATCTTTCAAATGATACTTCATGGGAATTATCCCAATATACAATGCTTTCTTTTTTTACTGTTACGATTCACGGAAGAGTCCAAGAGAAGAATCCACGCTCAAATCAGGTTTGAGTAGAAAATACATGTGTACTGGGCTCAATTATTAACCAAAAGGTTAAGTTGATGGGTTATGGGTTATTTATATATATTCTACTCGTTTTTTTTCTTCAGAGTTGATGTGGGTAAACCTACTCACATATATCCTCCATATTTACGTAATCACAAGAAAAGATCAACAAATTTCTTGTAAACCTTCCTCAACAAAAATTCAAATTAATCCTCTAGTAAACCTACTCATGAAAAAAAATCTTTTTATTGATTCTGGTTTGCGATGGGGTGCTTTTCGACAACTATTTTCCCATCACAAAAGCTATTTTCCAATAGAAAGAGATTGTTTCTGAAGATGCTTTTCCTTGAGTAAACTAGTGGTTTCTTGTAGTGTCTCAAGGACTTTAAATTTTACATATCTATCACTATATCACTCTGATGTGGAGGATTCTGAGCTAGACAATAATGATGATAAGCCAGATTCAAGGGTAAATCTTCTCCTAACAGGGAAGGATGTTGCAAGATCGACTCGAGTTGGTCATTTAGAGATCCATGTTTAGGTGTTCGGAATGACATGAAATTTGATTGGTTGAAGTAAAAAGACATAAGGAATTAAACGCAGTAGCTTTGATGTTATTGTGACCTAGTTTTTAGCGCTTCGAGTTCGTTTATGCTCTGTTTTTTTTTTTTTTGTTGTATTTTTTCTGCTTTTTAACAATTACTCGAGGGACGTTTTGGTTGTTTGCTTTTTTTAGTGTTTTGCTGGAGATAAAGAAGTAAAACCTCATTGAAGGAAGAATTATCTAGGTTGTTATCGATTCTCTATGTTAGACACTTATTTATGTATATTTCCTAGGGTTAAGGCTGGAGATAATGTTGGGGAGCAGCAAGGCTGGGTTCTACAAAAGGGTTCAGATGAAGCAGAGGTCACGGGTTGCCTTTTGTGCTATGTTAGCGTACTTATCTGCATAAACACCAGAGGTCATGGGTTAGTGAATATGGTGCAAGAATGGCATGAAAGTAACGTTTTCAAGAAAGGACGAGTTCAACAAAGGCTAGAAATTTAGGGTTACCTAAAAATACATAGGCAATGCCCAAGATTTTGGAACCATTGAATTGCTGAATCTCCTTTCCTCTGAAAAGACAAGTGCAGTAAGGTTTTGAGTGAGCTAAGAAAGAAGTTGATACCTGAAGATCTGAGCCAACTATTGAAGACAGTGTTAAATAGCACCAGTGTAAGATAGATGATTCCAAGGGGCTGTTCTGAGTCCTGTTGAGGAGAATGAAAAATCTTGTAATCGGTTTGTATTATCGTTTACTAGCTGTAAAGCGATAGGTTGATTGTGAGCTTTAAAACAATCACACGTAGTGCTGTCCTCTTGATTTATCACACTGATAATCAAGGAAAAACTGAAAAAAAGGATATAGCAGTATTTTAGTTATATACTCTAACCAGTATTAAAACCGTTGTGTTTTTACTTTGCTGCTTTCATTATATTTAACCCTACTGCTAATCAACTTCAACCAATAGTAAACTAAAAGGAACTAACGTTACTGCAGTAAGGTTCTGCATTACTGTAGTAAGCTTAGAGCAACTCTACTGTCCAACTAACCTTTGTTAGTTTGACAGTAAATCTCACAAAAGAGAGACTATTCATCTCCCTCTAGTCTCACAATAAGCTATCTCGGGACTTTCAAGTGGTATTAGAGAAAATATTTCTTGGCCTAATAGCTTTTGCAAAGGAACTCTACTTTGTTTTAACTTGCAAATAAGTTACTAATTTGTGTTTCAAGTGTGCCAGATGCAAGTAAAGTGTTCATTCCATACAATGCCTATCCTCCACCGTTCAAGCATTACAAGTTCAATCATTGGAAGGCTAGAATGATGTTTTATTTTGACCATGCTGATGAGAGAATGAGAAAGACTATCCTTGAAGGGAGATTCATCCCATGGGTCGGTCTATGGATCCAAATGATAGAGGAAAACTTGTTCCCAAAGAGGAAAAAGATTTCTCTGATGAGGATAAGGAACTCATTCAGATTGACAGTCGTGTCTTAGGGATTATTGTGAAATCCCTAGCAGTGATATGCTTAAACTAGTAATGCATTGTAAATCTGTAAAGTAGGCATGAGATGACTTGATACTGAGAAAACAAGCTGAATCTTTACAATCAACAATATAAGCTTATAAATATGAATGAAAATGAGATGCTGACAGAGTTCTGTGACAGATTCAATATTCTTGTCAATACTTTGAGGGTCCTTGGGGAGAACATTTCTCCTCAAAAGGTTAACTGAAGTTTTTGAGGTGTCTCACCCATGAATGGGACACCAAGGTTACTACAATAAGGGAATCTAGGAAAATGGACCAAACCACTATTTCTAAACTTTATGGTGTCTTGCTGACTTATAGTTTGGACATCGAGTAGAGGAATGATGTGTATAAAAACACACATCATTTCTTTAGTCTAAACGTTTGTTTTATTCCTTTTGTATTGTTTAAATTATATTTTTAGTGTCTTTTTGTCTTGAAATGTTGGTACTGCTATGCTTTCATGTTTTTGGCAGATTGGCTTGGAATTTGGAGTAAAAAAGAAGAAGGACGAAGAAAACAACAAACCATGAACTCAAAATGCCGCATTTCACGTTTCATCGTTATCGCACCTGCTTCGAGAGTTTTTACGACAATGTTTTACCACGTTTAGCTAGATTAGTATGTTTAGATATCATGTGTAAGTTTTTAGAATTTTTGGACGTCATTTAGTATTTTTAGTTT